>QLSR01001496.1:3332389-3392454 GCA_031780015.1 Citrullus colocynthis | reverse complement strand
GAGAGAGGCTCCAACTCTTACTACAAATTTTAATTATTAGTTCAAAATTTTTCAACATCGATTTTCTTCAATTGTGTTTATGTTAATGAGTCATGGATTTACTTCAACAAATTTGTGAACGATAGACCTAACCTTAAACATCATAAGCATTTGGTAATTGTTTCTATTTCTATATTTCTTGTTTCTAGATTTCATCTTCTTTCTTTCGTTGTTTGACATCATTTCAAATTTGTAATTTTCGAAATATTGATAGAAACAGTAGTAGAAAAATGAACAACCGGACAAACAAGACTTAGACTTAATTTTTTTAAAAGCTAAAAATTTAAAACAAAATAGTTACCGAGGGAGAATTTAGTATTCTAAACAAACTATTTGCAAGTAATGGGCAAGAAATACAAAATTCCAACTACGTGTTCCTAGTGATTGTAATAGCCTTTTTTTTCCCTAATATACTCATTTTAATAGTGTGGAAGCCTAATATTCATAAACTAAAACAAACTCATGAAAGGAAAATCTTTTAAAAAAAAAAAAAGAAAACTCATGAAAGGAAAATTCTTATTAGAGAATTCTAAGATTAATTATCGAATCCTCAATAACATTGTTCAATATGATCTTGTAATAATTAAATAACCAAAATTTTGTTTTTTATTATTTAATAATTTTGTACAAACAAAATTAATATTCAAACAAATATAACAAAAATAAACTTATATATGAAAAACAAAACTAATGTTCAATACAATTACTAAAATTCTAAAAAGAAGAACATTGTATATATTTTCTAGCCTTCTTACAAATCCCTTGAACAAATAAAGGTTAACATTGTCTAAGCCAAAATATAAATGGGGATTCTTAATTAAAAGAACTTCCTAGAAACCACGTGTACAAAAAAGGTTTACATTCCATACGGCAAAATATACTTGGGATGCTAAAGCAAAATAATTTCTCAGCAATCCCCTATACAAAAAAAAAAAAAAAAAGGTTTGACAATCCTAAGTCAAGATATATATTTGAGATGCTAAACCAAAAAAATTAATCATCTTAAAATCTTATTGCAGTCTCCAAAAAAACCAATATTTGAGAATTCACATGTACAACCTGAAATAGGAAAAAACAAATATTATGAAGAAATATATATAAAAAAATTGAATTTAAATAGTGACAAGACATGACTAAAAACATGTTAAAATATGAACACCACGAACAACCATTTTACTATCTAAAAGTGATTAAAATGGTTACAATTAAGACGTGAACAGCCCCAAGCTACGAGCGTGTCATAAATCCACTTAAACATCCTTTGAGGGTATATAAGTAATTCAATAGTCCTAAAAGCATTAACTCATCTCGTGGTTGGCACAACTCTTGTGCCTGGTGCTATTCCTTCTATTTGCAAGCACACTAGCTCAAAATCTCCCTGGTTCAATGTTATCAAATTGGAAAACTCAATCGGTAGACACATTCAGTGGCAGGTGAGGAATGGAGTAGATACTTTCTTCTGGTTTCACAATTGGACCAACGAAAATCCGTTATAGCTTCAATACCCCAGATTTTTTCATCTCGCTGCTGATCCTCTCATCTCTGTTAAAGACGCCTAGGATTCTACTTTCTGCTCATGGTCTCCCCGTTTCAGACGCCCCGTTTTGAACAGAGAATACCGAACTGGTCTTGTATCTCCTCTACTTGGTCTATTCCCTCAAACAGCTTGAGGCATGATTTCCCGTATTGGCCTCTTGATAGAAATGGATCTTTCTCGGTGAAATCTATCAAAAGCCTTTTGGCCGGTGGCTCGAGCTATTCTGCTTATCCTGAGATTGGTCATCTATGGAAATCTTTCTGGCCTAAAATGTATAAGTTCTTTGTCTGGACTCTCATACACAAAGGGGTCAATACTAATGACAAAATTCAGAGTAAATATCCATCCTTTTATCTCAACCCAAGCTGGTGCATCCTCTCCAAATCACATAACGAATCCATGGATCATCTCTTTGCCACCTGCATCTTCTCCAAATCTCTTTAGCACCAACTTTATAGCTACATTGATCCCTTGGCAGCATCGCCGGCTAATGTTGAAGACCTTTTAGCTAAATTCATCAACATCAACACTATCTCCCAAAGAAACATACTTCTCAGCAACCTTTGTGGAGCTACTTTGTGGTGAATTTGGCTCGATAGGAACAACAGGATCTTCCATGGTGGTGACAAGTCACAAGCAAAACTTTGGAGATATTATTAGCCTTGCCTCATTTTGGTGCAAAAGATCTATGCCATTTTGTAATTATTCTACTTCTTCTATTGCTTTAAATTGGGAGGCCCTCCTCTAATTTGTACTCCCCCTTCGAGCTTCTCTCTAGCTCCTTTTGTATTATCCTTTTTAGCAATGAAGATTTTGGTCCTGGGGTGTGATGAGAGGGTGCTAAAGGGGTATCAACCTAGTTGAGATGCCTTGGTGCACCCACTGATCCCTCTTGCCTTATGAATATTTTACGAAAAACAAAAAAGCATTAACTCATCTCTTGGAGCCTATAAATAAGTCAAAAGCTTGGAGCCTATAAATAAGTCAAAAGAAAGTTCCAATGCAAATTGCACAAGTAAATCTTCCACTTACAAAACAATCTAAATAACCGTGAATTTCCCCCCACCCCACCCACCTACACTACAAACGTGTCTTAAATCTACTTAAATACTTTTGAGGCTAAATAAGTAATCCAATAGTCATAAAAGCATATAACTCATCTCTCGGAACTTATAAATAAGTCAAAAGAAAGTTCCTCTAAAAAGTCTACAAGTAACTTTTTTTACTTTCAAAGCAATCTAAATAATGTAGAATGCATGAATCTCTCTCTTCCTCCCCCCACCCCTGCCGCTACAAGCGTGTTATAAATTCACTTAAAAATCTTTTCATCTCTCAAAACTTGTAAATAAGTCAAAAAAAAAAAAAATTCCTATACAAGATGCACAATTAACACTTTGAATTTCTCCCCCCACCCCCCTCCCCTCCTTCAAACCTAAAAGATAGAAAGTGTTGAAGTGAAAGTATCTATAGTGGCTACCATAACTGTAGGATAACCACGCAACAATTTAAAACATAGAAAGCCTTAAACGAGGTTAGAAAGTTGTCATAACATACCTAGTTGTTTGAAGGTCTATCTCCTTGCCTTTGTTGCCCACTAACTGTCTCGCGATTTCAGTCCATTGATCTTGAAAACTCAAAAGTTGTGACTTTAAGGATACTTTAACACAAAAAAAAACTACAAAAAGCTCTTAAAAAGTGTCTAAATAATACTTTAACCCTAAAACCCAAAGAAAATAGATAACAATTGAAATTCATCTTGTAACTCCATGTCACAAGAATAGTTTTTGGCATCTTTTTATACATAAAATGTTTCTTAATTAACACTTTCACTCTCTAAATCAAACTAAACAAATCCTAAAAAGTGTCAGATCCTATGATAGGGTACCCCTAATGTTAACACCTCTATATTAAAAAAAAAATCCAGTTATAACCAGAATATCATATTGAAATCACTCTGTAATTTTTAAAAATAACGTACTTCAATCGTGCAACGCTATGATAGGGTTTTCCTTTATAATCTTCTTTTTTTTAGTTGAAATTTGAGCTTGGGAGAGAGAACTAAATTAATACTTTAGTATTTTCTTGGCTTATTATTGTTGCTAGCTAGAGATATGGGTGGTTTAATTAATCAAATTTGTGTCACAATTGAAGAAATCATGGTTTAAATTTCTCACCTCTAAATTATGTCAACTTAGGAAGATTTAGTTTAGTTTTCAGATTAAGAGTCCGTTTGGGTGAAAAAAAATGTTTTTTAAAAAATTCATTTTTATTTAAACATTTTTTATAAAAACTGTTTAAAATACATATAGAAAGCTATCTTGAAAATGACACTCGACACTGAATGTAGTATACCAAAACGTTGACGTCATACCCTCTTGCTTGTTTGCAGGGTGAAACAAACATGCAACAAACCTTAAACACAACCATTTAAAAGAAGATAATGACAGGTGATAGCTTTGAAGAGACGTAAAATGTAGCTTTCTAGCACAAGATCATATTGAACAATGTTGTCGAGGATTCGATAATTAATCTTAGAATTCTTTAATAAGAATTTTCCTTTCATGAGTTTTCTTTTTTTTTTTTTTTTTTGAAAAGATTTTCCTTTCATGAGTTGTTTAAGTTTGTTTTAGTTTATGAATATTGGGCTTCCACACTATTAAAATGAGTATATTAGGGAAAAAAAAAAGGCTATTACAATCACTAGGAACACGTAGTTGGAATTTTGTATTTCTTGCCCATTACTTGCAAATAGTTTGTTTAGAATACTAAATTCTCCCTCGGTAACTATTTTGTTTTAAATTTTTAGCTTTTAAAAAAATTAAGTCTAAGTCTTGTTTGTCCGGTTGTTCATTTTTCTACTAATGTTTCTATCAATATTTCGAAAATTACAAATTTGAAATGATGTCAAACAACGAAAGAAAGAAGATGAAATCTAGAAACAAGAAATATAGAAATAGAAACAATTACCAAATGCTTATGATGTTTAAGGTTAGGTCTATTGTTCACAAATTTGTTGAAGTAAATCCATGACTCATTAACATAAACACAATTGAAGAAAATCGATGTTGAAAAATTTTGAACTAATAATTAAAATTTGTAGTAAGAGTTGGAGCCTCTCTCACCCCAATTCTTTTTTTCTAAAAAAAAAATAATAATTAAAACTTGTAGCGATAGATAGGTTACCATCAAACTTTTAATGATCGTAATGACAACGATGTTACGTTCACACAATATTATAGTAGTAAAATTTTAGAAACAAAGGTGTGAGAATGTTTGTGACAGTTTCTTAAGGGTGAGAAGTGATGATTTTTAAAAGTATTAAATAGAGAGCAATATTTAAGACAATAAAATTCGAAATTTGGAAATCCTTTTCAAGTAAAAAGTTTGGCATAATATTGTGTTTACATGTAAAATAGCTCAAGCCGGAATACTCATTCAATTAGCTTGGATAGGCTGAGTAGTAAGACCATATCCAAGCGGGAAAAGGGGATCATAATGTGGATCTCCGAAGTTCATGGGCAATTGATCAACAGTCTTAAACCACGTTTGCGAAAGCTTTCCTGTAAAGCCATAGTCTCCAAACAACACATCCGCAATGCCTTTGCCTTCAGTTCCGGGAAGCCATGCAGCAACAAGTGCATCCATGGAAGCAACATAAGGCTGGATTACTACAGGTCGTCCTGAGATTACTACAACTACACATTGCACCACTCCACAAACATTTGTGATCGTTTGTGGACCAGGGTGAGGTATCGTAAGATTCAAGCTATCACCATTAGTTTCTGCATATGGATGTTCTCCAACCACCACAATGGCATAAGAAAATTTGTGTGATTGGAGAAATTCCATATCTGGATTCTCGCTAAATATAACTTCTGTTTCAGGATCAATTGTGTCTTTTATTGCGGCAAGAACAGTTGTACCTAGCAGAAGGAGGTTGATATATATATAGATTACATATATATAAATATTATGCATACTAGTTTGTAGTAATTAAATAATTTATAAAAGAAATATTATATGTTACTTTGCATACCTGTGGTAAGGTTGTTGCCACTAAGTCCTTGCCACTCCATAGTCCAACCACCACATTGATATCCAAGGTTGTCTGCATGGCTGCCAGCAACAAGTATCTTTGGTGCTTTCTTTGGGAGGGGCAACAATGGTTTGTCGGGCAATTTTCCATTCTTTAATAGCACAAGTGATTTTCTTACAGCTTCTCTGGCTAGTTCTCTATGCTCCTGTTGTGACGAAATAAAGCATAAGAAAGAAAGTGTAATATTTACTGTTTCATAGTATTAAAGATGTTGTGTGAGATTACCTGTTTACCAAGCTCATTAGTCAAGCTTAAGTCAGCTAATGGGTTCTCAAATAAACCCATAACAAACTTGACTCGCAATATTCTCTTCACTGCATCATCAATTCGACTAATGGGAATTGCATTGTTTTTTACCAAATAGGTAAGACCGTCAATGAACTCTGTGTAGTTGTATGGCACCATAACCTGTCACAAATTATGTAATTGAGCATGTTGCTATGTGTTGAAATATAATTGAAGTGTGATCAGCATAGTACCGACCATGTCAACACCAGCATTAACGCTTGCCATAATGGAATATGTATAGTTAGAATGAGGTGGAGTTGTAATCTTATCAATACCCTGCCAATCCGAGATTATAAAACCCTGAAAAACACCAACAAGATATCCAAGGTTATATATACTAAGTAACAGCGTAAGGCCACCACAGTATGTAGCAAGGAAGACATATTTATACCCTAAAGTTAAGAGTGTTCTTAAGAAAGTCGGTAACAAGATTCTTGTTTGCGTGCATCTTCTCTCCATTCACACTTGAATAGGAAACCATAATGGTTGCAACTCCCTTGATTATTGAGTGATAGTAACCTGGCATATGAATGCTAAGTAGTCTATGTCTATCTATTACTGTGTTGTTCTCATTGATACCCTTAGTTGTTCCACCATCTCCCACGAAGTGCTTTGCACAGGCTGCTACACTTTTCCTATATTAGATAAGAGAAACAACATATCCTTTATTTTAAAAAAATAATAATAATAAAAAATAAAAAATAAAAAATAAAGGTTAAAATAAAGTTTGTTGAACTCTTGTGTACCAAATACATGAACTACACCGTTATAATTTTTGACAAAACAACATATCCTTTGTTATAATTTCTTTAGGACTTACTTTCCAGCAACATAAGGAACACCCTTGCTAAAATTAGGTGGGAGTTCTCCTTGTAAACCTGGTATGATCTCAGTCATAGATTGAACAATCTTATGATCTTCACTATAGCTCTCATAACATCGGCCCCATCTTGGATCTCTGCAAACCTAATCAAGAAAAAAAACCAATTGTATGTAATATATCACAAAATTAATGATGATATTGGAAAGGCAAATGATGTGTTCATCACTGGGAGAGAGAGATGATAGTTACTGCTACACAAGGTGCAAAAGCATAAGGAATCCCAGTAGCTCTAACTTCAAGTGCAGTAGCAATCCCAATCTTTTTCACAAGTTGAGGATCCCTGTTTAATGCAAGAAAATATTGAGTTTTAGAAGCTAAAAGTTAAAAACTCCTGATATATAATACGCAGTACTCTGTAATTTTATCTTACATGGTAGCTCCAAGACCAATATTATGAGGGAAGATTGTTGCATTATATACATTGTTGTGACCATGTACGGCATCAATTCCATATATCATTGGAATTCCAAGCCTAGTCGACAAAGCTCCCTTTTGAATTTTATTCACCATGTGGACCCAATCCTTGGCTGAAGCTTGCTTTGATGGAGCACTGCCTCCACCACTCAATACACTCCCTAGAAATTTAAAATAAGATAAGATATGTGATGTAAATCTGTTTGTAAAATAACAAGAGATGCATTATTCACCGTAAGAAGAGAAATAAAGTAATTAGATATTTACCAATGAAATACTTTTTCATAACCTCAGTAGAAGCATTAACCCTTTCAATTTGCACCATTTGGCCTATTTTTTCCTCCACAGTCATCCGACCAAGTAGGTCCTTAATGCGAACATTCAAAGGTTGTTTTGGATCTTTGTATTTCAAGTATTCTGCTTTTGCCAGTGTTTCACAGAAACATAGTAGCAAAAGTCCCACTAAACTCATCAAAACTCTACCCATCTTGCTTCATTAACAAAAACACCCAGTAAAACTAATGTCAGTTTCTATATATATTACAATTAATATTTTAGTTTCAAACTGTGATAGATGGACACAAATGTATATTTTGAAACCAACAAAATGAAAGCAGTAAATATAGTTAGAAAACTTACTGAGCGAATGAAGACAAACCAATTCTTCTCCTCTCTATTATCTAATGTAATTTGGTTCGATCCTCCTGATTGGGACCGATAGAGGAGATGAATATGCATATACAAGTTTTTAGGTTTTTATACAACCTGAAAGTTGTTACAATGTTACTATTTTTGTTACACTATTGAATTAGTGGTTTCTGTTTTCTTTACTTATTTTGGGGATAGTTCTTTACTTATTTTCGGAACATCTTATCGCAAAGCAAATCGAATAATTGATTTTGTCAAAATTTGTTGCTCACCTTTTTTCTCTCTTTCTTTCTAGGTTGCATATTGTTCTTTCCTATTTTCAACAATTTTATTTTATATAACCTTTTAAATTCTTTAGTTATCATGTTTTTCTTGTAGGGAGGATTAGAAATAGCACAAGAAATTTGAGTTGTTGTTAAAGAAGAACACATAAATCACTAGGTGGAGATATAAGTATGCCATTCTCTTTAAGGACTTTTAATAATATTGACTATCATAACATTTGCAAAATACTATCAAAATTGTACGATAATAATTTTCTAACATGTTGTATTTGTTGTAGTGTAGACACTTTTATACTATACTTTGTGATGATGATAATAATAATCCGATCAAACTGGGGATACCCCGCCCCGATCGAGACGGGTATCTGTGGCGATTTTTGCCAACTTTACTTGCAATGAAGCCTTCTGATGCTTTGGACCTTGGCAATTTCGTAATTTCCTCCAATTTTCTCTAACAAGCTTTGTTGGGACCCCATATTACCCTAAACACCCGATATTGCTCCCAAGGCTTGATTCCACGAATAAATCAGTTAAAATCATAAACCATTTCAAACTAGCATGATTTCTCTTGTTTAAGATTGTAAACCCTACTTTCATTTGTAAGTGTTAAACATAAGTACCTAGTATCGAGGTGGACTAAGTTGTTTTTCTCTTGTAGATCAAAGGAAGAAGAGGAGAAAGCGGATTACTTATTTAATTATTTAATTATTTAGTTAGTTATTTATTTATTTAAACTAAAGAAAAGAAAGAAAGAAAAAGAAAGGAAAGAAAAGGAAATTATAAAAAATAAAAAAATAAAAATAAAAAAGAAAAGTGGAAGTCGGTGGTTAAATTTTGAAGTGGGTGAGATTGTCGATGGGTTTCTCTCATTCTCCAAGTCTCAAAATCAGGCGATCTTTTAGATGCATGTTGAGGGTGGTAGAAGAAGAGATCTAGGACAATTTCGTGTGAGGTTTTGGCTGGTTCCATGGTAAAATTGAAGCTGAAACAAAAGCTTCATTTGTTGTCGTGCAATCCGAGCGTGGTCTGGTGTTTGGAGAAGAATGAGCTGAGGAGATCGAATTTAGGGCTGAAATTTTAAGGTCAGTAGGTTAACTCAACTCCTAACAACTCTTGTGAAGGATGATTGAGCTGAATATGAACAGAAATATGTTAAATTTTAGGTGAAACCGACTGATACGAATTTCTTGACTGATCTGGAGTAGGGCGAAGTTAATTTAAAATATCTATCAAAGGAAGAGAAGTTAAGCTCTGAAATTTTGAGGTAGGCTAGAAAACATATTTCTCTACGAGTTTGTAGAAGGGAATAAGTTCTAATTTGGGCTGGAAATGTGACTTTTAACAGCTAGAAGTTCGGGCAGTAGCGAAAATAGCAGCAGAAAGAAGTAAGTCTCGCTGGAAAGAATAGACAGTACTGGAAGCGTGAACGAGCGAGAGCGAGACTAGTCTTGCTAGTCTCGCTGGTCAAAACTGTCTCACAAATCTCGCTGGTTTGTGGCTCTTGCTGGTCTCGCTCGTCCTCAATCTCGGTGGTGCTGCTAGATTTGGCTTGTTTTGCTAATTTAGTCTCGCTCATGGTCTAAATCTTGACTATTAATGAACTCTTAAATGAAGTATAGCCTCGATTGAGCATTTCTTCTTGGAATATAGTCTCGGTGATGGTTTTCTTTATGTAGTTTGGTCTCGAGAATAAACATTATGCATATCTAAGGCTTATTTCTGATGTAAAAAGGAATTTCAAGGAAATCTAACAAAGGGAACGTATTATTTCAGGTCGAGAGGAGCTAGGAAGGACGTATAACTCACTAAGAGCCTAGGACAAGTAGTGAGTGACAATTTTATTTTAAAATGAGCTTACTTTAAACCAAGTTTTCATGAAATACGATTATGTTTGGAAACATGTTTATATGTTTATGCTTTTCATGGGTTTTAATGTGCTGTGAGGATGATTTGCTTGAAAAGAAATGTATGTAGTTTCATGTACGTGCGTATTATATATTTTACATTGGAAATCATTTGAAGCATGTTAGTTATTAAACGAGTATTATAAAAGGCATGCTATTTATTAGCTTATGATTTCATGAAAAAGCATTGATGATTATTAATGAGTTTGAGAAGATTTGGAAATGTTATGAACTCGTAAACTTTTATTATGCTATTTTCAACGTATGTTGTTTTTAAATAATTTTTTGATACGTCTCCCAATGCTAAAGGACATGAAGAAGGCATGTGGGTAGTCGGGATATAGAAATGGTTCTGAATGCTGAAGGACTCGGAGAAAGCATGTGGATAACCTGAGTATTGAGATTGCCTCAATGCTGAAGGACTCAGAGATGGCATGTGGGTGGCCTAAATCTCATGTATGGGACCCGGCCCCAAGTAAGGATGTTTTCGACGTTGAGTAGCGTGAGCAACGCTCTACCTCAACTAAGGAGAATGTTTCTGAAATAAACTGAATTTTCGTAAATCTTTTTCTGTGATGATCATATCTGATTTGACACTAAATTGTTATTATTCACATATTATCATAGAGTAACTTCGGTTTCATTAACTTCCTAGTTTTGAGGAAGGTTTTTACTAGATATGTCTGGACATCCTAGCTCATACTTTCTTTGTTTTTTTGTTTTCCAGGTAGCGAGCGAGTTCGAGGTGCTTAGCCTACACTGCAACTCGTCTGGACCTACCACTGTCAGCGTTTGAGAATTTGAGCATTGTAAATAGTTGAACTTACTTTTATGTTGTACATATAGAGGATTAAGGGCGATTTTGATGGACCTATGTAAATCTTTTGTTTTGAGTGTAAATTGATGTCTATATGAAAGTTTAACTCTAGTAAGAGTATGTTGTTTAATCTTTGTATGAAATTGCTTATTAGGTATTGGTCAAGGTATAAGGTTGACAGTGAATGTCGTA
This sequence comes from Citrullus colocynthis, assembly GCA_031780015.1. Lineage (NCBI taxonomy): Eukaryota > Viridiplantae > Streptophyta > Magnoliopsida > Cucurbitales > Cucurbitaceae > Citrullus > Citrullus colocynthis. Next base: position 3,381,352 of record QLSR01001496.1, on the reverse strand, counting down.
AGATGGTCGGTGTCTGCTGTCCTCACACTTCCTCTTAGGTTAGGGTACCTGAGGGGGGTGTGACAAAGATAGCTCTTTTATGGATCTATCAACGACCCTACGCTAAGACACAAATAACCCCAAGGAGTCATAGGGGAATTGAGTGGTTGAAGCATCAATTACCACTCTGTGTGGTGGAATTGTAGTCGTCGAATGAGCAACGACTTGGTAGTTAGGGGCTAGGTAGGGTGAAAACGTTTCATACTACTCTCTATATCATTAATCCAATCACAGTGTCTTGGCCTAACAACAAACTAGTATTCAACTTCTTTATTTTGCAAGGGCACCCGAGTGATTTTTCCAGAAATATGAATTTATTATTATTTTTTAACAGAATATTAGAGGAAGTAGGGATCAAGGGGTACAGCGAGACATCTCAACTAGGTTGACATCTCCTTAGCACCCTCATCATACCCGCACCCTCATCATACCCCTAAAACCATTAGCAATCTTCATTCAAATGAAAGAGCGTTATATACAAAGAGCTAAAGGAAAGCTCAAGACCAAAACAGAAACAACAAAGGCAGTGGGACTACAAAAAAAGCTTCCAGTCCAAAGCAATAGTAGAGACATCATAATTACAAAAAAGAGGAGATTTTGTACTCAACATGGCAGCCATCGAGACGATATCGTCCCAGAGATGGGTGTGATTTCTTTCAATGCCTTGGAAAGTTCTTTTATTTCGCTCAAGCCAAATACACCAAAAAATGGCAGTCATGATGTTACTCTTTAAGATAAGATCTTTTGTGGTCATTTTGAGTTGAAGAAGATGGCCCATAAGCTCATTTTATAGAGTAGTGATACAAATTGGAAATACAACTTTATTATAGTTGATCTATTTTCAATAACAACAAAATAGCATTTTCACTACAAGAATATTTATCTGTTCCGACATTTTTTTTTTCCGACACATGCATTTTCATCGACATAGATGTATTTCTCCTGACGGAACTCTAATTTGTTGACCAAAATGGAAAATGAATACATTTATTTTCCAAATATATGTCGACGCAAATTTGCATCGGCAAAAGTTAATCTATGATAAACAAATACGTTTTTTTTTTAATATATACCGACACAAAATTCGATATATGCCGACGAAAAAGCAGACATATGAAAACACATATTTGCGTCAACAAAAGGAAATCTAAAAAAACCCTTCCCCCTTTTCTTTTTCATTTCCCCCATTTTCCTTTTCCCTTTCTTTTTCCTTCCCAATTTTCTTTCCCACAAACTCTGCTTCCCCAATCGACAATTGTCGCCCACTCCCCCTAGGGTTTATGTTCAGCTGCCGTCAGCCACTCCGACAGCCGGCCACTCTACCTTCTCCGACAACCACCGTTCCCATCCACGCACACAGTCACCTGCTCATCCTCCACGCACATAACCGCCGACTCATTCTTCACTCATGCAGCCGCTGGCTTCGATAGTCGTCATTCCCATCCCCGCTCCTCCTTGTCAGCGTCACCTCCCTTTTCCTCTTCCTTAAACTCTCAGTAAGTGTTTTTTGAAAAGTGTACCAATTAGGTTGATTAACATTGATTTTTTTTCATGGATTAACATTAAATTCTATGTGTTGCTTTTGGTTGATTAACATTAGGAATTTTTTGTTTTTCTTTTTGTTTTTTCAATTTGTGATTAGAATGTAGTCATCAATTTATCAATCTCTAATTGCTTTTGGATAGAAACACATGGGGTGACATTAATTTAAACTTTTTCCCCATTTTCTTAGTTTTATTGTTTGAAATAACTTGAATATTATGTTTGAAATGGATTGGAGTTATTAGTAATTGGAGGTAAATGAGCACTAATTACTAAAATAGAAGTTATTAGTAATTGAATATATTGTTGAATATATGTTTAGCATCACTTTCATTGTTGAATATATGTGTAGCATCACTTTCATTGTTGAATATATTATTGAATATATGTGTAGCATCACTATTATTGTTAAATTGATAGCCTTTAGTTTGGGTTTGAGAGTCAAATTGACACATGAACACTTTCTAGGAACTTTTTACTTGGAGTTTGAGACTGAAAAGTACACTTTGGAACATTTTAGGTTGTTTTAAAAGTCAAATTCGCACTTGGACACTTTTTAGAAACTTTTTAGGTGTTTTGAGCCAAGTTTGTCACCTGCACGATTTCTAGGAGTTTTTAGTTTGGTTTGGAGAGTGAAAGTGACACTTGGGAACTTTTTAGTTTGTATTTGAGAGTCAAAGTGGCACTTAGCCATCTTTAGATTGTTTTGAGGGTGAAGGTGTCTCTTAGTCACTCTTCAGAAGCTTTTTAGATGGTTTCGAGAGTTGAAGTGGTTTTTAGAAACTTTTTAGATTTTTTTTAGAGTCAAAGTATCACTTAGACACTTCTTAGGATCTTTTTAGTTTTGGTTGGAGAGTGAATTGTTGATTAGGAACATTTTAAGTTATTTTGAGAGTCAAAGTGTCACTTAAGCTCTTTTTAGGAGCTTCTTACTTTGAGTTTGAGATTGAAAAGTACACTTTAAAACATTTTAGATTGTTTTAAAAGTCAAATTGGCATTTGACACTTTTTAAGAACTTTTTACGTGTTTTTGAGAATCAAAGTTGTCACTTAGACACTTTTTAGGAGTTTTTTAGTTTGACTTGAAAAGTGAAAGTGACATTTGGGAACTTTTTAGTTTGAGTTTGAAGCCGAAATGGCACTTAGCCATTTTTTAAATTGTTTTGAGGGTGAAAGTGTCTCTTAAACACCCTTTAGAAACTTTTTAGTTGGTTTTGGGAGTTGAGTGATTTTTAGGAACTCCTTAAGTTTTTTTTTAGAGTCCAAGTATCACTTAGCTGATTAACGCTCTAAAATGATTTCAAAACAAAAATCTACTATGAAAGACAACGTAGCTCCACCAAAGTAAGGGAATAGTCGTAGAAGAAGTTATTCCAAAAGAAATTCATGCCCATTGGATCATCCAAACATAATGTTCTACCATGAGCACCTATGCATTATTAGTTAATTAACATTGCGGCAATGAAATTCATGAGCTCTAATACCAATTATAGCAACTCGTATTTACTCAATATGATTATTCTAACAATATTGTGAAAGCGTAACAATTAAAAAACAAAAACAAACTTAAACAACTAAGTGAAAACGAATTCTTTCAAAATACTTCTTAGATAAACCATCAAACCCTTTACAACATCTTTCAATGTCTTACTTGTGCCGGAACACTAAACTTCACTTCTTTTAAAACAAACTATCAATAGTCCTTCATCTTTCTGTTTTTCAAAGAGCAAAAACGAGAATGAAAATCTCAGTAAGTAATTCTCATTTTAGGCTTGGAATCTCATCTTCTCTCAAAACAATCGTAAACCCAATATAAATTCTTAAAGCAACTATCAAGCTTTAGAAAATCAAAACATCCTGTTAAAATATTTGGACAAATGATGTCTTCAAAACCAAAATCTTTCAATTAAATAAGCTTTTAAAACCAAATGTTTCAATTAAATAAAATTTCTCATTTAACCAAAACTTTCGATCTAAGAACTTCACATATCTAAACTTTAGATATGTGTGAGGTCACGTGAGTGAATAATATGCACATGAATCTGCATTTCAAAAGAATACCAAACCACAAAATATATCTTCCCACAAGTAAGCTTCAATCAGTCAAAGCTTTCGATCATAAATGACAATAAAATTGACATAACCAACCAAGATAATTACTTGAGTGTGAGCCCACGTGATTAAATAACACAGACACAATATTCCTTTCCAAAGGAATGTCAAACCACACAAGTGTTCTGCAAGTAAGCTAGAAAAACTTCAATTTTGGCAATCATCATAAATAGCCATAACATTCTCTATAAACAGAAGATTAGAATATTCTGGATAGCACTATGACAACTCTCTAAAACTAAAAGAGTTAACGTTTCCTTCTAAATCATGTCAGTACTTAATTAGAAATTTAATGTTCAAACGTCCTTAATATAGGAATTGAGCTTGATGTCATTTGGATATTCCAAGTGCTTTTTGGAGCTAAACGGAGCAGTTAGAGTCAAGTTGAGCAAACGAAGCTTTAATTAAGGATGCAAAATGACCATTTTGCCCCTAAAAGAACTGCGTTGCAATGCTTGGTAATGCTGAGGATGCACCGTCACAACACTACCTACCCCCAACGTCTTGATGAACCCACCCTTCCCTATATATAATTCTCTTTCACTTCTAGGGTTAGGGGAGAAGGGTTTTACACCCCGAGTTGAGCCTTTTCTCTATATTTTCCTTCTTTTCTTCTATATTCTTTTAGCTTTTACTTTGTACTTTCAGTTGTAATGAACTTGGATGATATTTCAACGATCTAATCGTACATGTGAGCTATAGACAATCCATAACCTGCATGGTCGATGTAAGATCAAAGAGAAGTCAGTTAATTAAATTAAGCTATCCGAAACCTTGAAGTGCAATGCGAATGCTTAGACCTATATGGAGCGTAATTGTGATTTTGAGAAGTTCAAAAATACAGTTTACTTGTTAGAAAGTACCAACGGTACCCCTCCCGGTTACTTAATCAAACATCACCTGAATTTTCTTACCACCACAGAACATAAAAATGAAATTTTACAGAAAAAGAAAAACCACTGTAATTATACATGTAAATCACAAATACATATTCACTCATTGAAAGGGAGAGGATAGCGAAAACCTTGTAAGAATACATCTCAATATTTTGTTTTACAAAGCTGAGGGTGAAAAAGACAGAGCACCAACCTCACAGAGTTATGCCACTTCCACTGCTTTCGCAGCAATGTTGCAATTTCCGTCTTCAGCTTCTTTTATTTGCCTCATAATGTGTGCCTTTTTCTCAAGCAAGGCATTTATTTTAACATCTAACTTCTCTAGTTTCTGTTTCAACTTCCCCAGATCTCTACTTTTGTTTTTCTCTTCAACTTTCTTCTTCTTTTCTTCTTTATCTTTCTTGTTTTTCTTCTCGTTATCCTTCTTCTCGTCTTCTCCTCTAGGTCCCTTCTCAGATTCTTCTATTTCAATTTCCCTACTGGTGTTTGTAACTGAGGCCTCAGTCTTCTCAGATTCTTCTATCTCAATTTCCCTACTGGTGTTCATAACTGAGCCTTTCGTCTTCTTATCATCTTCCTTCTCTTTCTTCTTCTCCTTTCTTTCCTTCTTGTCTTCTTTTTCATTAACTACTTCATCCTTGTCTTTTTTCTTATCTTTCTCCTCCTTTTCTTCATCTTCTACTTCGTTCTTATCTTTTTTCTTCCTCTCTCCTTTCTCTTTCTCACCTTTGTCCTTTTTCTTCTCATCCTTCTTTTCTTTCTTTGCTTTTTTTTCTTCTTTTTCAGCATCTTCTTCATCCTTGCCCTTCTTCTTCTCCCCTTTGTTTTCCTTCACTTCATCACTCTCCTCGTCCTTACCCTTCACAACACCTTTGTCCTTCTTCTCCTTTTCCTTTTCTCCTTTCTTCTTCTTCTCCTCTTCTTTACTATCATCTTCTCCTCCTCCTTTTTCCTTCTTCTCCTTTTCCTTCTCTCCTTTCTTCTTCTTCTTCTCTTCTTTACTATCATCTTCTTCTTCTCCTTTGCCCTTCTTCTTCTTTTCCTTCTCTTCTTTCTTCTTCTTCTTCTTCTCTTCTTTACCATCATCTTCTTCTCCTCCTTTGTCCTTCTTCTCCTTTTCCTTCTCTCCTTTCTTCTTCTTCTTCTCTTCTTTACCATCATCTTCTTCTTCACCTTTGTCCTTTTTTTTCTTTCCCTTCTCTGCCTTCTCTTCTTTCTTCTTTTTCTTCTCTTCTTTACTATCATCTTCTTTCCCTTCTTCATTCTCAACTTCCTTCTTCACTTTCTTCTCTTCCACTACATCATCACCTTTGCCCTTCTCCTTATCTTTCTTAACTTTCTCCTGTTTCTTCTCTTCTTTTTCATAATCTTCATCATCCTCAACTTCTTTCTTCTTTCCTTTCTTTTCTTTCACTCCATCATTCTCCTCAGATTTCCCGTCTTTATGTTTCTCATCTTTCTTTGCATCTTTTCTCTCTTTCTTCTCGCCTTCCTTTTCCTTCTTCCCGTTCACTTCTGTTTCCTCCTCTGCTCCATCCTTGTCTTTGTGCTTCTTTTTGGCTTCTTTTTCATCTGTAGCTTCATCCTTCTTCTTGTGCTTCTCTTCTTTCTTCTTTTTCTTCTCTTCTTTACTATCATCTTCTTCTTCTCCTTTGTCCTTTTTTTTCTTATCCATCTCTGCCTTCTCTTCTTTCTTCTTCTTCTTCTCTTCTTTACCATCATCTTCTTCTCCTCCTATGTCCTTCTTCTCCTTTTCCTTCTCTCCTTTCTTCTTCTTCTTATCTTCTTTTCCATCATCTTCTTCTTCACCTTTGTCCTTTTTTTTCTTATCCATCTCTGCCTTCTCTTCTTTCTTCTTTTCTTTTCTGTTCTTTCCTTCAGACTTTGACTCTTCATCTTCCTTAACCTTGACCTTCTTATCTTTTTCGTCATCAGACTTTAAGGATTTCTCCTTTTTTTTCTCAATATCTATCGCCTTCTCTTTCTTGCCATCTTCATTTTTTGACCCCTTGTTCTTGATCTTGAACTCGAGCTTTTCTTTCTCAACCTCTTTATCCAACTTTACAACTTCGACATCAAGTTCAACCTTTGTCTTCTCTTCTTTTCCAAAAACTGGGATATCTACAGATCCATCAGCCATCTAGATGAGTTTCACTAGAAGTTCAAATTTGAAATCCTCTTCCCAAATGCCCTTGGATTTTCAATGGAAAATGCACCTGAACAATTAGAAAGCATAGAAAATCACCAACGGAAAACAACCCTTGATAGCAAACTAAAATAAGCTGCATGAAGGGAGAAAAAAGGAAACGAAGAAACTATAAACAAACATATTGAGGAAGAAAAGTTTACCTGATTCCCTGTTGCATTCATAATTATTAGTCAAAAATTGTCTTAATCCTAAAGAACCATGAAGTAAACTATCAGCAATACAATACAAGGATAGACTATCTTCTCTATCTCTTCCATCGTATATCAGTTTCAAACTTCCTTTTGACATATATAATTTTATTGGAAAGAAAATGAACGAAACTAAGAGAAGAATCCTTACGCGAGCCTTCATTTTCTTCATAGATATAATAGATGATCCATGACTCAAAACAGGACAGGATTGAAATGAAAATTTGAAAGAACTATGCTAGAATTTAAATAGGGGGAAAGGGTCCTCCATAACTAAGCAATTAAGAATAAAAATTAATAATCGCCACTAATCAGATCCTAAACGCGCATTAAATCCGTAAACCAAAGACCAACAACCGGATTCCAATATTCAAAGAAACAGTAAAAATCGAAACTCATTAATTCCAACATTTCGATTCAAAGCAAAAGGCCATCAAATTACAATACGAAACAAAGCAAGAAGAATTAGAACATTGCATGGATTCAATTCAATGGCAGAGGAAAAGAAAGGCGAAGAAGCTTGAAATATCGTATGGAATGTTACCTGATTTTAGGATTTGGATCGAAGTGGAAATTCCTCGTACGAGAGATTGATGAGATTAGGGTTGAAGCGGTGCTTGAGAATGGAAGAAAAAATTGGGGAGTATTTATCGGAAATGGGAGTAGAGTGGAATGAATTCAATCCAATCCAAGCACATTTGACTTTTTTGACTTTAAAATTTATGAATTTTCCCATTTTCTGGAATTTTCTTTGGCCTTCAAACACGGAATGGACGAGAAACAGAAATAACGAGCAAACGTAATGGCTAAGCTATGGTCGGTCCATTCATAATTATTTCAAATATAAACACTAATCTTTCCCATTTTAAAGAGAAAATATTAAGGAAAATTATTTTAAATAATAAAATTCTTAAAAATGTTTATAAATAATAGTAAAATATCATCCACATTCTACAATATATTCGAGGGATCACGATAAATCATAGATAGACTCAAATAATAATCTATTGTAGTTTATTGCAAAGAAACACGAAAATTTAAATATTTTGGTTCAGTTTTCTATATTTGAAAACAGCCCAAAATATTAATTTATATCCTTCAATTACAAGTTTTTGAAAAGTATGGTGTGAAATTTATAATTATATCAATTAAGCTTTTAAATTTAAATTAATTGATTAGACTCTTAGTCAAAATTTTCTTTCAGAATCATCAACGTATTTACTCTGATCATCTATTTTATAAAATTGACAATCGAAGAAGCTTATATATGTTTGAAGATCAATGCATGGATGATTTTCAAAGGTAATTATAATGAAATGTTTAAATTGATTGACTTGTGAGAGTTTTGGAGTTTAATGGAATCAAATCATAAGTTTTTATACAATATTGGTCGAATGACACTTGAAAGAATGTGTAAATTGATATCCTAATAAACTTCAGGTTTAAATCAATGTAATTGTTAGTTATAACCCTCGAAGTTTAGTGGTATAAATTGATATTTTCCCTAAAATTTATTTTTTTAGTGATATTTTCAAAAATTCAAAACTAGTTTTAAATAAGGAAGTTTTTAAAAGATAGTTTTAAATCTTAGAATTTGTTTGTTTAATATATTGGAAGAAAATAATTATAATTTTAAGATATATATATATATATATATATTTTTTTTTTGTTCCTAAATTTTGAGTTTAGTTTTAGGTGGTTTTAAGGGTCAAAGTGAGGCTTAGGAAAGGTGTGACTCGGACACTTTTTTAGAGCAAAATGAGACTCACACAATTTTTAGGTACTTATTAGGTGCATTAGGTCATCTAGGCAACATGGTAAGTTCTCTTTTGTTTTGCTTCTTATGTTGTAATAATATAGATCCAATTTCAAATTACTATTACAATGACTTTCTAATTTGAGTTGTGTCCTATTAGGTTGTTGTGCTCTTACCCTATGGTAGCTGTAAGCCCTAACCTCTATTTTCCTTTGCTTTAGCACACCTTAAAAATTATGTTTTAAGGTTGGCTAGGGTTGGCTTGAATGAGTAGGAATGTAGGAGGAATTCTAGTGCATGTTTAAGTAATTATGAACTTCTCATTTACTTTTAATAAGGAATAAAAAGGATGGAGATAATGGTGTAGTTGAATAAAGGAGTGTGACTGGACTTAGGAAAATTTTTCTGAGTGTTGAAGAAGAATCTCAAGTCAAACTAGGTCAAAAAGTTGGGATTAATTTAGGAAAAATGTTAAATTAAGAAATAAATATTAAATTAAATTAAAATTATTATTTAAAGGGAAATAATATTTAATTTGGGTGGCTAGGATGAGAAGAAAAGAGGAGGAGCCACGTTGAAACAAGGAGTTTTGTGGCCAAAGGTGATTGGCTGAACAGGGTAGCAGCTTGGACCATAAGCAAGCAACTCAATTACAACGTCGATTCTCTCGATTCACTCGTGCCATTTTCGTCATTTTTGGAAAAGAGAGAGCTCTTTAAGTTAGGAATCCAACCTAAGACTGCCGAAACGATTTGAGGTTTGGAAGCTTGAGAAAACTTGAAAATACTAAAGGTTGTCGCAGGAACCGAGCAAATCAAACGAGTTAACTTTGAGAAATTTTTCAAGGACGCTCGGAAAGGTTTTTGAAGCTCAATTTTCTTGGTAAGTCAATTAAGAGGTTACCCTAGAGCCCTATAATTTCTATTTGAATTTTATTTGAAAGGAAAATGTGTTTTGGAGCTCTGAAAAATCGAGTTAAAAATAGGAAACTGTTGGCCGAAGTTAGCTGGAGGCTGCCCAAAGTGGCTGCTCACGCCTGCACACCCAGCCTGCGCACGCATGTCGCCAGTGCCTCACAACTGCACACCCTGTGCGGCACACACCTCACATGCTAGCGCCACGCCTTGCCCACTCCCCACGCGCTAACGCCCCACACGCTAGCGCCCCACACCCTGCCACCACTCCTCGCCCACCTGCTGCCCACCAATGGTGCCCACAGCCATCTTGGGTAATTATAGGGACCCAGCACTGAAGGACATGGAGAAGGTACTTGGGCAGCCCAGATAGCTCATATGTGCACATAGTGAGGTACAATACTGTTGTGTTGAGATTACTCCATATCAGCTAAGGCTTTTCAACGTTGGGTGTGTCGAGATTACTCTGTCCAAACTAAGGTTTTTTTTCGACATTAAGCGTGTTAAGCTTGCTCCGCCTCAACTAAGGGTACTTTTGAATGCTAAGGAACATTTAATGAGTTTATAAATTGTATTTAATCGATTAACTTTGTTTATGTTTTCTACGTTACTTAAGCATGGTTTTTATGATATGACTATGTTTTCCTCTAATGCTAAGCATGTTTTAACTCTAAGTTGTATTATCAATGCTATGTCACTCACTGGGCATTCAGCTCACGTTTTCCATGTTTTCTATTCCATCCAGGTAGCGAAAGAGTTCCCAGGGCTTAGCATACACGGGCCTCATCCTGTTGAAGTCCCAAGCTATCAAGAAATACTTTCCATCATTATTGTTGTGTATGTAAATAATTGTGTATATGTGGCATATAAACATAGCTCGTTAGCTGTTGGAAAGTGAGAGTAGACACTGTGTATATGGTCTAAGTTTGGTTGTAATCGTGCTGGAGTTTCTGTTGGAGAAAATATGTATCATTATGTTGCTATTATTATCAGACTAGTGGTTTTAAATGTTTTATGATTTAGGGTCACACACTGTGGGCGGTTATGTTAAATTATGTTTTCAGCAAGTTAGTTAGGTACAGGTGGGCAGTGAGCTTCACAAGAGGGGTGAAGTTTACTGTCCTCACATCTTCTTCCAGGCTAAAGAGGGTAATCTGGGAGGGGGTGTGACAGTGGCTATGGAACATATGTTCCTCCCAAAAAACCATACTTGTTATAGGTGGTTCAAGATCCTCGAGGTATATTCTCTTACATTATTATTAGTCTTTTCTAAATTCAACTTTCTAGATCAATGTTCATATTCTTCATCTCGTTCTTGCTTTTCCCTCTCTTAGAAACTTTTGTTTGCGGTTAGTGAAATTTGATCATGGGTGTTCATACTTGTGGGTGTAGGTTATGACATCAATATTTTGGGCAATATCGATCAAGTTGGATAAGTTGTTGACATTTGAAAGGTAAATCCTTCTTTCATTATTATCATTGTCAATATTGATGTGTAGAGTTGAACTCTAAAATGATTTTTTGTTTTCTTACTAGGTTTTGCAAGAATGCATTGGAGTAGTGAAGCCATGCAGCAATTGATATGTTTATAAGGTTTTTTGTTGGGTTAGTGGCAAAACTTTGGGTGCAATGTACTTATTGTACCTAAATAGCTATAGTTTCTTCTAAAACCTTCACCAATTGTACTTAGTCGATCTTTTTGTAAAAATATTATCAATTATATGATTACTTATATTAAGGTATTTTACGGTTGTGTTCTTCTTTTTGGATTTAATTAGGATTACTTGATTATGGAAATCATGTGTAATGACAAGATTGAAAGAAATAACAAATATCAAAAGACTATTTTATATTGACAATAGAGAACTATTGTAATATGAAATTGGGTGACAAAAAAAAGACATTATATTTTCTTTTTTGACATCTAATAATTGCTGTCAGTATCCATAACAATACAGAAAATGCCCAATCTTTAGTCAATTGGTGACTAAGATAAAAAGTTATAGTATGCTTGAAAATGACAAATTATGATTGTCAGTAATTGTTCATTGTTGATAATTAATTATTGTCATAAGAAGACCAATTATGACTTTTTTCAACAAATGTCATTGAAGCTTCTACTTTTACAAGCGATATAATGACTAAAAATAACTGTCATGAACTTTAAATCCAACAATTTTTAAATATCATTAAATTCCAGTTTTCTTCTAATGAACAAACCAAACAAGAATTTCATGAATTTCATCAAAGTTTAAAAGCAAGAAAATTGTGTATATATGAGAAAAAAAAGTTATTCATAAAATTGAGGAACAAGATAAAGAAATCTCCCAAGGAATCTTTTATAATTATTTATACATTTTGAGTAAATCATATAATATAATAACTTGTTTTAGTATTGTAAGCTCCACCTTGAAAATACGCTTCAACCCTTATTGAACTACTTTTGATTGATAATTTATCATTTTTTTTTTTTGAAATCATGTATCTTAGTTGACAATATTTTTTGTACGACATCGTGGTGGTGACCTATATTTGACGACTATTACTCTTAGATATAAGATTTTTTGGTGCATTATTATAGAGTTAGAGAATCGGTTGCTTTTGACACCTCTGAATATTAAGTTTTCTTATTTAATTGATGATATGAATTTTGAGTCTAATCTCACTTATTTTGCGTATTGGTAGATCCTAAAGTGATATAGTATAACATAACTTAAATCTAACACACTTTTAAAAATTGGTGGAACTAATGTTTTATTTCTATTTACAAAATATGTTATTTAAGGTACTAATACTTGTATAATATAATATATATAAAAAATTGGAAGTGATCATTGTTAAAATTGGGCTTTGGAGGTGGTCTTCGATGAAGTTGGTCATTAGAGTGATCACTAAAGTTAATCAACGAGTTTGACCAACGAAAATGATCATTAGAATTGGTCGCTAACGGACAAATGGAGTCATTGAAAATATTGAAGGGGTAGTTGATCATTTTAACTATTGAGATTGAGTTGCAAATAATGCTACAAAGTAAAATGAATACTTAAATAATAATCTAATCCCCAATTTATTTAACATGCGCCCAAATGCTTCCCACTAAGCTTATTCTAAATTAGAGCCCTAAACATCCCAACTTAACAAAATAAAATTAGAAATAATTAAGGTGAAAATACATAATGTAATGGCAAAACTTTTGTTCCGTTAAATGACAGATATAACCTTGTCGTACATTTTACGCTTTCTTCTTAATACACTGCGTCATCTCTGCTTCCAATGTCAATCTCCATCTTCATCTTTACTAAACCCCCACTGTACTTCCCAATTTCAACCTCTTCTCCAATTTCTATTCTAGGGTTTCTCTGACACTTCCAAATTTGTCCCTCCCCTCTTTCCATCTCAATCTCCTAATTCCTCTCTTGATTTCCCCCCAAATCCCTAACGTCATGATCGTACTCGACATTCTCTCTTCTCTGCCCTGCCCGTGCCTGCTATGTCCTTGAAGTCGAAGAATCCTCTTCTTTGATCCCTTACTTCTCCAAATTGTTTTACATCCGATTGGTACTTCGAACATTTGGAGGATACCGATTTTTTGTGATCTGGGCTGACTGGGGTTTTCGATTTTAAGGTATGGATGTCGATGGAGGCGGTAAGCGCGTTTTTCAGAGGCTCGGCGCGCCTTCCGGAGATTCTAGGAATCAGAAGGTCTGTTACCATTGGAGGGCGGGTAAATGTAATCGCTATCCATGTCCTTTCCTTCACCGTGAGTTAAATGCCCCTCCACATGCGGCTTCGAATGGAGCTGTTAATACTGCATCGAAGAGGGGTCATGGATTCGCCTCTGATGATTCGACTGTTTCTGTTCCCCGACGGAGTCCCAATTTTAGCGGCGGCTCGACGTGGGGACGAGTTCATGGTGGTGGTAATAGAATAATTAGAAAGACAGAGAAGCTTTGTAATTTTTGGGTTCAGGGGAACTGTGGTTATGGTGATAAGTGTAGATACTTACATTCTTGGAGTTTGGGGGAAAGTTTTTCGCATCTAACGCAGCTTGATGGGCATCAGAAGGCAAGTGATATATGTCTAAAACAAACCTGAATTCCCATTTATGCGGAGAATTGTGATTGTCTTGTCCTAGATTTCTTCTTTTGACTGCAAGTGTGGGACTTAATATTTCCTTCCCTTGTACTTTTGTAGGTTGTAACTGGGATCGCTTTTCCATCTGGTTCTGATAAGCTTTATACTGGTAGTAAAGATGAGACCGTCAGGGTCTGGGACTGCCAGTCCGGGCAGGTTAGTTACCGACCACCACTTAATTTGTCCTCCTTCTTATATCCCCCCCTCCCCCTCTGTCACACACGTCTTTACTAGAAATATTATATCACTTAAGTATTGTTCTCTATGAAAATTGGTGTAGGCTAGTTCTGTTTCTATTAGATTTGAGAGCAATTTTATTGATGAGAGATTACATGAACATTAACGGGATAATACTATATTTGGAAAGCTAAATCGCAATAAGCTTCTTAGGACTACTGAAGGCTAAATTCTTGATGTTTCTTAATTGGATGTCGGGAGGTAGCTTGTAAGCTAAGAGTGGCTAGACTAGATAGATAATGTGAAGTGACCCTTTCTCTGCATGCATTTTTATCATACATGTTTTTAGTAGCTTACTTGGTTAGGGGGTACACAAGTAACTTGGAGGAAGGGATTGGAGTGGGGAAGGTAAATATCCACGCTTACTCACCAGTCACCATTATCCTTTGCTAGTAAATAGGAGTCTTTCATTGATACTGATAGAACTCTTTCCAATTTTTAGGAGTCTTTTGGGGCTTCGGCTCCTGTGTTGCTCTATTATCATTTTTCTCACGACTTATTTGGCTTTATCTTTAACACAAAATTTTAGGCATGCGCTTTTCTAGACTTGGGCATGGAAAAGATTAAGAAGTGGGTGTCCCATGAGAAAACAAAAGGTTTTCTATTCAACGATGACAATGGCATACTTAACCTTTTTAGTCTATCGTTGCACCATCCCTTTGTGAGGCTCATAACAAGCTCTCCATAAGAGGGTTTCCTATGACATATTCATTTGAGGATTTGTTTCTCATTTTCCAAATCCACCAAAGTGTTTATAGAACCATCTATAGTTTCTTGTTGTCTTCAACTGTTGTTGTGAATTATCTCTTTGGGAATATCCAATAAAATTGAAACTATTGTGTTGTTGTGATTTGCCAGAGGAAATGCTCAAGTTCTTGTTTTGTCAGGGAAGAAAGTAGTTTCTTAAAAACTGCATTAGGTGCTAGGCACCGCAGATGGCTTAGTGATTTTCCTCTTAAGAAATAAGAAATATGTAATAAAAGGCAACATTTCTTTAAAATTTAAACCACCTCTTACAAATCTTTTATACTTCATAATTTTCCCTATCTTGTTATTTGTTATATTATATGTTTTGGTTTTCTATCAAAATAATACTATTATCATTTGACCTGTTCATATATAGAAGATTTATGTATATATTTTTTTGCTTTGTGTATACAAAAAGTTCTTGCTCTTATTTTTATTTATTATTATTATTTCTTTTTTAAGTATATTGGATTGCTTTATCAAGAACTTTGAGGTTGGGGTTTGCACATGTGAGTCATAACTCTGGGTCTCAGTTACTGTTGTCTTCTTTATTTTTGATTTGGGGCAATTTTGTGCCTTATATTTAGAAGTTCCATATAGGTGTTTGGTCTTTATTTTTCCATATAGGTGTTTGAAACATAGATGCAAATACTTGAAATTTGAACTTCCGACACCAGTTACCATTATCACAAATCTTAAGGCTTCGAGTCAAGCTTATTTTTTATTTACAGTTGTGAGTACCTTTCTTCATTAGCAATTTTAGGTCTGCCAAATGCTTTCTGTTGGTCACTAATTTTCTGAAGGGTTAGTATTTGACCCAAGTTTTCTGAAATATTTTGCATTTCTTTGCAGTGCATGGCTGTTATTAATCTTGGCGGAGAAGTTGGTTCCATGATTGCTGAAGGCCCTTGGGTATTTGTTGGCATTCCTAATTTCGTTAAGGTGAGGTGGAATCAATCGGATATGAAGTTTTATTTGATGCTGTGTTATTACTGTGTTAGTTTACATAACTGATAAAGTGCATGTCTGTAACTTTGTTTTAGCCTACTGGATGTACATATCTTGCGCATTCAGAATATCCTTTAATGCCAACGTATGGTGACGTGAACTAACTCAGAATTTTATATGATTTGAAGGCATGGAACATTCAGACCTCAGCTGATCTGACTCTTAGCGGACCCGTTGGCCTAGTTTATGCCCTTGTTGTGGGCAATGATTTACTCTTTGCTGGTACACAGGTATTCTCGTTACTACTGAATTGTATCTGTGAGAATTTTAGTGATGAGCTCTCTTGTTTATGAACATTGAACACATCCCTAGACTATAACTATGATACTGCTGTCTCTTACTACCCTGACCATATGATACAGCTGTCTTTTACTACCTTGAGTAATGATATTGATTGACAAGTTTATTGTTGGATTTTTTTATTTTTTTATTTTTTTTTATTTTTATTTTTGGCTTTTTTTAATCTGTGGTATTCCCGTTCAAGGACGAAAGTTAATTCTGTGGTTTGATGCTATTAAAGCTTGTCTTTGTGAGGGGATCTTTGGATGAAAAGAAGTAGAACATTTCAGGATTCTTTTGTAGATGATGTTGTCCTTTGGGAAGGGTTAATGTTGTTTCAAAATGGAGTTTCATTTATAATTTTTTTTTTTTTTTTATTTTAAAATTCCTCCTTTTGAAAATTGTGCTTACTAGAATAGTTTTATGAAAAGCTCCATGGTTTCTTGAGGATGTTATAAAGTTGTTTCTCATAGAAATGGAACGAAATCAATTTATACCCCTAAATTTTGGAGTTATATCAATTAAACCCCATACCAATAAGTGTATGAATTTAAACTCTAAGCTTTCCTTGGTGTCAGTGAATCAATGTAGATCCTTTGTAAGTAATTTATAACTGTTTTCGGTTGATTTTAGATGATTTTATCTAAGAATCAACTAAATTGCCCAAATAAAATTACTCTTCTTGAATCCTACCAAAGTAATAAAAACTAGAGGAAATATCAATTTATACTCCTCAACTATGGGGGTTGTATTAATTTGAACCCCAAACTAATAATTGTATCAACTTGAACTCTAAACTTTCATATGGGAATCAATTTAGACCCTTTGTTAGTGATTTGTAGCAATTTTTGCTTGATTCTATCTACATTCAGCCCGAAAAATCACCTAAATAAAATTATTATTCTCCAAAATTTCCATAAAAATAGTTAGAAAATTATTACTTGATCCTTTCAAAATAAGTTAGGAAAAAACAAGTAAATGAAAAATCACTCAATTTTAATATAAAACTGCTAATATTTATTTGATTCTTGCATTTCTCATTTAAAGAAGTCTTTTACCCTTGTAAAAGTTATGTATTTAACGGGTTTAAATCAAAATTCTAATGTAGGGCCTAAATTTATTCACTTTGAAAGTTTAGGGTTTAAATTGACCATTGGGATTGTGTTTGTTTGCCTCCCTTGTGGAACAGGTTCTTTAGGACCTTTGGGACTGTGCTTGCTCATTATAGAGATTGTTGTTCAATGTTTGAGGATGTGTTCTTGAATCCTCCCTTTCATCGTGACAAAGGAAGGGTTTTTTCAGTCTTTTTCCTTTTTACTATGTTGTGGGGTATTTGGCTGGAGAGGAATAGTAGAAATTTTCGTGGGATCAAGCAATCTGGAGAGGATCTTGGGAATGTGATTAGGTTAAACTCATCTTTGGGCATGTTAATACACTTTTTTGTAATTAATCAGCTTAGTATGATTCTTTTGGATTGGAGGGCCCCTCTTGTAATTGGATGTGTAGGTTGTTTTATTTTTTGGGCTTGTTTTTGTTTGCCTTTGTTTATCATTTCATCTTTCTTATAAAAAATTGATACAGTTATTAGTTTGGGGTTTTAATTTATGCAACCTTTAAAATTTAAGGTATAAGTTGACTTTTTCCCTAAAAAATATCATGTAATTTTTGCTTAAATAAGTAGGGAAAAATTGAGAAAGACAGAGAAGATAGAAAAAAAATTGAAATTATCTCAAAATGTTTTAACAAAGTGATACAATCCCCAGCATTTAGAGGGTATAAATTGAAATTATCTCAAAATAATATAACAAAGTTATGAACTTGTGGCTTTTTAATTTTGGTGGCCATGGTTGTTTCGAAGACTAGCATTTCTTATTTTTTTATGCTTCTCATATTAGAATGGATATGGTTCCTTCTGATTGTTGTACATCCATGGATTTCACCCGGATACTTTAGAGGTCAGTCTTCCAAGCTCCATCTTAATTTTACCCTTCTGCACACAGGATGGATCCATATTGGCATGGAGATTTAATGCGGCAACCAACTGCTTTGAGCCAGCTGCATCACTCAACGGCCACACCCTTCCTGTTGTTTCATTAGTTGTCGGAGCTAATAGGCTCTACTCTGGTTCCATGGACCATTCTATTAAAGTGAGTTGAACTTGAGTATGTGTCATTTTTTCTCTAGTTACAGTGTTTTCCCTATCAATTCGATTCTTAATTCTTTTTTTCTTTTAGGTATGGAGTCTGGAATCTTTACAATGTCTACAGACACTGACAGATCATACATCAGTTGTAATGTCTGTACTTTGCTGGGAGCAATTCCTTTTGTCGTGTTCACTAGATAAGACAATAAAGGTTTGTCCCATTCACATGCTGAGTTTCTAATTCATGAATGTGGCAGTTTGCACTGTTCATGTTCTGCTATGACTAGAAAATTATTTTGGTTCAACTTGTCTTTCCCGCAGGTGTGGGCTGCTACAGAAAGTGGAAACTTGGAAGTAACTTACACGCAAAAAGAAGATCATGTATGTGTGGTTTTCTGTTTTCTTTGTTATTATTATTATTATTGGATAATACGCAACTTTCTTTACTAAAGAAAGTGTATAAAGGATGAGTATAAGTTATGCTCAAATGCTTTATTGTTGCTGGCGTGCTTATCTATTTGATCTAAAAAGGGCTATCGTTGTTAGTGTGTATGTTACTGCGAGGATTGTCCTCAAATTCAGATGCATCTTCTTGTAATTAGATGGTGATCTAATTATATAAGTGCTTTCTTAGAATTAGTGTTAGGCATAGTATCAACTCATAGTATATATTGAGGGATTTAAAGTGGCTCCTGCTGAAACTGAGAAATGAATGACTCATTATCCTCTTTCCTTCATTAAGGGGAAACTTTTTGCATTTCAGAAATTTGGGTTTCCTTAGAGATTATAGTTCCAACTGAATTTGTTTTGGCGTCTGGGACAGCCATTTTGGATACAGTGGGATGATACCCTCAATCAACATGTTCAATTCACTTATGTGACGTGATGGCATTCTTTTCCAGGGCCTGCTTACTCTCTGTGGGATGCATGATCAAGATGGGAAGCCTATTTTGTTATGTTCGTGCAATGACAACTCTGTTCGCCTTTATGATTTGCCATCGTGAGCATCTTACCCGTGTTCATTATATTTCTTGTTTTGACTCTAGGTTCTGGGTTCTCTCTCTGTTTTCTGTTCTTTTTTCTGAATTTATATTGAAAATAGTGTTTTGTTAATAATCATACCACTTAGAGCCTGTCTTCTTGGTGATAGGTTCTCTGAGAGGGGTAAAATATATTCCAAGGAAGAAATTAGATCGATCCAAGCTGGTCCAGGCGGCATCTTCTTTACCGGTGATGGGACTGGACAAGTGAAAGTATGGACGTGGTTGGCCGAACAAGCAACAACGGCGAGCATATAACATGTTATGCACAAAACATAATGTAACGTTAATTTGGTCTTCATCAGCTTGGCTGATAAGTTTATACCTTTTTTTTCCGGAGGGGGAGGGGATGGTTAGTTCATTTGTAATGTACAAGTTGCAGAGGGAGTTGAGGTTGAGAATGCAATTTTTTATTTGTTAGTTTTTAAGGGAGAAGCAGCAGCAGACCATTTAGATGGAATTGCTACACAATGAACGGAAGTCTGTATTTGCAGAGTGGTGAAAAAGTTGTATGTGGCGCTTCAAGAAGAAATACAGCGCTGAATAAGATCCACACCTTGCTTGCTATAAAAAATTATTCCCCAATTCAATCTTTGTTCTTTTTGGTTGTCTTTGGTGTGTGGGGCATGCCTGGTCAAATATCAAGTGAAGGTAGAAAGGCATTGAACAATATTTGGCGTTTTGCTATCTCTCTTTACCTCTGCTGAGATGCTGTTCTTTTTCAGCATCGCCCTTCGATTCCAATCAAAGAACAACTTCAAGAAGAGATCAAAGAACAACTTTAAGAGAATGTCCGAGCTGTAATAGCATGAGCTACAATCTGTCAATTGAAAAAAAAAGGATTTTTAAATTTGCAAATCTAGTAATGATTTCTTTTAATATTGCAAATACTGGCAAGAGAAAAAAATGCTACATTTGGTTTCTGCTTTTTAGTATTCTAATTTTGCTCTAATTAGTGTATTAGCATGATACAGTAATTTACAGTAAACCCTATGTGTACGTTCCATGTATCTTATGCATGCATACTCAAATAGTGCAAATTGCAAATCCGCTATAAGTATGGTGATAGTTGCAAGTATATCTTCAAACTTTCAATTTTAAAAATTGGGTTTCTAAATTTTTACAAGTGTTAAAATTAGACTAAGTTTATAATAATTGTAGAAAATGAGCTTATAAATGATAAAAACTTAACCCTCAAATTTATATAAATATTCTAATTTCTACGATTATGTAAGTTTGAAGGTTGAATTTTTAACACTTGCGTAAATTTGAGGGCTCAATTATTAAAATCGAAAGTTTAAAGGTATAATTGTAACTACCATCTTAATTTAAGGGTAGTTTTTGCAATTTCACCTAACAAATAATACGTATACGTGCAATGTATACAAATATTCACTATAGCCCAAATGCACATAATCACTCCATCAATTATATGCATCCCTATGTGCATAAAACGATGCAATTTTTTAAGTTCTAAATATCTAAGTAACGCAAGAAAGAAAAACTTGCTGAAGCCTCAATCAATAGAATGCCATTTCCATACAATGAAAGGGAAAAAACGAGCACGGCAGGAAATCAAAAGCATTGGATTTTGAGAAGTAGAAGTAATGGCAGGTGCACATGTATTACCTCACAAATTTGAAGAGCAAAGTGTATAATGAGAACCTTACACCTATGCCAAAGTGAGAGAATACAAATCATGCATTATTTAAAGGAAAAAACTTAGGTGCAACTCTACTGCACCCAATTACAAACTTTCATTGCCACGTGGTAGTTTGCTTTCTTTTTTTAAAAAAAAATATATATTTTTTTTTATGTATGTAAAAAAAATGAGAAGTATGGATTTGGGTGTAGCCTAGGCTGCACCTAAGTATTGGTCTTATTTAAATGCAAAATAGCTAAAGAGATTTGAAAAAACCAATTGCCTATTGATTTGCAAAAAACACACTAGGCAAGCAAACACAATCATAGGTGATAGTAATTGGTAAATCATGCTTGATCCCCCGAAAACTAATTAATGAAAATTTTATAAAATTGAGACTCGACTATAATCCTTATGCACTTAAGTGATTTTAAAATCAACAAAATGCGAAGCTGTCTGACACAAGGAAACTAAATTTTAATGATCTAAAAAATATGAAACTATAATTTGAAAACAATTAAGACAATAATCAATTCATTGAGATAGCTTTAAGTTTATGAATTTCAATGTTTTTTTTTTTTTTTAAGAGAAACTCCATTGAACCCAAACTTCAAAGAGAAATGAGAATAGAGCATCACTAATTACATCCAGAATCCAACTAAGGAAACATGAGTTCCAAAATCCAACTAAGGAAACATGAGTTCCAATACCTTTGATCAACTCCCAAATTGGAAGAAACAACAACTATGCACGTTTCCTGTTGAAGTACATGAAGTTGATGGATTGACAACACTCTGTGCATAAATCTCAACAATAAACAACAGATTGAAGGAATTTGACTATGGGGAATCAAGCCCCTTTCTTCGCATTAAATAAAATCACTACTCCTACTTGTGTTTATTGCAACGAAGGTCTTCTTTTAAAAAATTGCCCTCACAATCCAACCTATGTACATAAGGTAGGACAAGTCAAATCCTTATTCCAACACATACAGTCGGGGATGGAGGCAACATCCAAACTTCTCTTAGGGAGAGGATAGAAAACGAGCAAACATCAAATTCTAATCCATATGGAACACAACTCTTCGAGTGTAAGTATATGTTAAGTCTAATAAGTATAATTGATGCCAACAAAATGCAACTCTTCAAGATGGACATGATATTTGAATGAATTTGTTTGTTGAGTGTAATAGATACGATTGATGTCAATGAGATACGGCAGTTCAATGGAAGTACCTACATACCAAACTGGGTATGGGCAAAATGCATGTATTATATAAAAAAAAAAAAAATCGTTCTTTTGTTACGTTTTTAGAAAATGATTACAGCCAATTGTAGAGAACAAAAAAGTTTAGAGAGAAAATTTTAAAAGAGGAAATAAATTTATAAATTAAAAATTTTGGGAGCCCAACTACAAAAATTGAAACTTTTAAATGTATTTATTTATTTTTTTTTGACATCAAATATTATTTACATTTTACATTGATTACGGATATATTTGAAATTTATAATACTTGTAGTTATTACATAATATTTTTTTTTTTTAACATGGGGAGTTTATGATGGCTTTGGTATTAAATTGTGAGTTGTATATTTAATTTACGAGCACATTATAATTATTGTTTTTAAACAATTAAATACTATGTTTAAACTTTAAATTAAAATTTTAGAATTTTTTTTAAATAAATAATTCAAAAAATAGGGTGGAGGGAACAAGTACCAAAAATGAGGTTGTGGAATCGTGTACCCGGTACACGATTTCCCGAAATTGTGGACCTGGTCCACGATTGCCATTGAAATCGTGTGTCGGGTACACGATTCTCCTACCAACGCACTGCCGCACTGCCACGTTGCCACCTTCAGCCTGCTGCATGCATGCAGCTTTGACCGAACTCGTGGACCCCAGTCCACGAGTCTTCTCTTGTTTATTCTGCCGGCCACTTATTTTCTCAACCAATTCTCTTTTCTCTCATTTCTCTCCTCTTTTCTCTCCTTTCTCTCCTCCTCCCTGCTGCCCATTTCCTCTCTCTATGCCGAAAATCTCTTCGTCTCTTCATTCTCCGATCATCTTGCACATTTTTTGCTGTCCATTGTTTGTCGTTTGTCGACATTGTCGCTGTCATATAGGTATGTATATAGATATCGATTTTTCGACTACCTCATCACTCTTTCTTTGTTAAATCTAACATATTATATTCATTCAGCCGCTCGCCGCCGTCACCATATAGGTATGTCATCACTCTTTCGTGGGGTGGTGCTTGTCTTGCATGGCTGTACAAAGAATTATGTCGAGCTAGTCATGCACAAGATTTGGATATAGCAGGCTCACTGATACTACTTCAAGTATGGGCCTATGATCAATTTAACATTGTTGCACCACAAGTCCAATTACAACCTCCAGAACATTTTATGGGACGTCCACTCAGTGCCAGATATTATTTTCTATATATATTAATTTTTTTTGTCAATACAATTAGTAAAGTATTTTAATTGTTTTATATTCATGTAATAGATGGAGCGGTGTATTAGCTGCATGTGAACAATCAGCAAATATTTTGCTGGTATATCGTTCAATATTTGACCGTTTGATGCAAAATCAGGTAATAATATATATGTTGCATATACAATTGAATATTACATATATTTTTAGGTTCTAATTATTCTTGTACATGGTTTCAGATCAATTGGACGCCATATACACCACATATTATGCCGTTGTTGCCTGATTATTGTCATGATGGACAAGACATTTGGTTGACGGTTAGCCCATTTATATGATTTCATATCGTAGAGTGGCATCAACCAGATCAAGTGTTTAGACAATTCTGTATGTGGCAAACGGTACCGAGGTTGTGTAATACACTTGATAAGCACTTGAAAAATGCTTTCTATTCTCTCAAATTAAGGGAATTTATATTAGATTTCACTTGTTTGCTAGTTGTTTTCAGGTTAAAATAAGGAAAATTAGAAGAAAAGACCAAAAGATCAAAACCGAGCAAGAATATGGCGAAAAAGAGAAGAAAAACTCAATATGACAAAAATTGGGGCAACACTGCGGCACTAAAACTCGAGAGCATATAACTAACTCTACACGCAGCCCTAGCGCCACGGTGCCATCTTCAAATTTTTAATAGCGTCGCGGCGCCAAGTTTCCATAAATGAAAAATTGGTATTTTTGGT
Organism: Citrullus colocynthis; assembly: GCA_031780015.1. Lineage (NCBI taxonomy): Eukaryota > Viridiplantae > Streptophyta > Magnoliopsida > Cucurbitales > Cucurbitaceae > Citrullus > Citrullus colocynthis. Next base: position 3,357,287 of record QLSR01001496.1, on the reverse strand, counting down.
AAGTTTTTGGGTGGCCAACTCTATAAATTTGGGGGTTTCCAGTAGCCCTAAGAATCAATCTACCATTAATCTACAAACCCCCAGTAGCCCTAAGAATCAATCTACCATCAATTTACAAACCAAAAGAGGCACAAGAAGGAGAGAATTGAGTGAGAGTTCATAAAAGAGTTCAAGGAGTGAGTTAGTTGCAAGAAAGAGGAAAAAAGTTCGAGATAGTCGTGGTGCCCTTCAAATTCCGACGTGAGAGCCAAGGAGATCGTGACGGTGCTACCTCAATCAAGAGCTTCTTTTCAGTAGAGTTTCCCTTTCTTTAACTTGATCTACAAAAATAAATTGTTGTTAGTCTATCACGAGAGTAGTTCGGTTGACAATAAAAGTTGCTAAAGACTATTCTTAATGCCATGTAATTTGTATTGATTTCAAGAGATTAATAATCAATCGAGTTGCATAAGAAAGAGTTGTTTTTAAGAGAAAATAACTTGGAATTAAGTTTCTAGACTTAGGCATATGAATGACAATAAAATCCATGAAATCTATAATATTGCATGATGAAATAAACAAGGATTCGTTACCCTAGAACTTTCTTTGACTCTTGTGTTTCTCACTTTATGATTTGATTCTAGAATAGCTAAGTAACATAAACCTTCACAATTGGATCTCCAGTTAAACGATATTCGAACTTCACCGTCTTATACTATAACTTGACTCGTACACTTGCGGTTAACACTTAATGTGTGCATCAATACTCCCTCAACTACACCAAATTGATTTAAAAGGTAAACACGACCAAAACTGACGTCAAATTCATGCAGAGTATATATCATTTTGGCGTGCATGTCATAGTCCATGTGCACAAGGAGAAATAATAAATGAGTTGGATGTGTCTAATGATTATTTGTCATGTTACGACTCCATTATAAGAAGATTTATCACACCTGACGGTGCCTACTATTACTGCATGGTAAGCATCTTATTATGTAGTGTTTTTTAATTACATGCTAAGAATATTCTTATATATATATATATATATATATTATCGTACAGAATAATTTTGTCCATGATGTACACAATTACTCCTTAGAACACAATTTACCAGAGTTGAGTTCAATGTGTGAGCAAAACATGGTAAATGTTGAACAGACAAGGAGGCTCAATGTTGCTAACACTGATCGAAAACGTATTCGTCGTAGACTACAGAGACAATGTGACCAAGGTGTTCCAGAGCAACCTGATGACCAGGAATCTCACATATTACAACCAGACGTTGCATCCAGTTCTGGCCATCAACAGAAATATTATGCACACGATGAATTTCCATCTGTCGTCACCCAACAGGATATCGACTATGTAATTCACCATCAGCAACAATTTGAAGTGCTTGCGTCTCATCGTGGACAACGTACCTGAAGAAGATCACTATGTGACACCTGATTTGTATTTTAAATTTTTTGATTTGTATTAACTTTTATCTTTAATTAAATGAATTAATGATTTTCCATTACATTTTCAAAAAATTAAGAATCATTGAAACTAATACAATAATTGAATAAGAACACAAGTAAGAAGCAAAGTTTCATTTAAGTAGGTAATTAATTAATTAAGTTATTTATAAGCAAAGAAGGGGAGCAAAATGGGACGAGTTTGAACCTCTCATGTGATGTTTGTCTCTGTTAGCTGCCTAATCTCGCTATCGATCTCGCTCTCACTCTCGCTCTCACTCTGGCGAGTTCAACGGAAGTCGTGGACCAGGTCCACGAGTTTGGTCAAAACTCGTGGATGGGGTGCACGACTTACCTCCCCATCCGCTGCCCAGTCAGCAAGTTCCTATTAGTTATTTCACTTAAACCATCCTATTTTTCTCATTATTTTTTAAAATTACATTATTCTTTAAATTACCCAAATTTAGGCATTACTCGGAAAGAACATTCCGAATCCAAACTCCCCCATTAAATTTAATTTCACTAAAACAGTTTGAAGGTTACTTTGGTCAGTTCAGTTACCAAAAAAACATAGTTTAATTAATACACAAAGATGACTTAATTGATAAGAAAATCGTATATTGATTATTGACTTCCTTTAGTTTGAACCATTTTTCACAATATCCGATTTTTATAATATTCAATTATTATAATCATATAATAAAATATTTATATCTATAATTTCATTTGTAAAGAAGAAGAAAAAAAAGTATATTAAAAGGGAAAGGACCTTCGTTTCCGCTCTGTCTCTGATCTGTCGCTCTCTCTCTCTTTGTTGCTGTTCCAAATTTTGAACCTCAACGACGGATTCTCTCTGTTTCAGGAGCATTGAAAGCTCTGTTCCTGTTGCCATTTCTTTCCCTCTTGGAGCTTTCATCCTCACACATTGCTCTGCCTGACTTCCGAGCTCTCTTCCATAATGAACGATCTTCTTTCGGTAATTTTTCCCTGCCCAATTTTTCAATTTCTTTTTCCTTTGTATTGCATTTTGTTGGTTTGCAGGTGGTTTCCTTTTTACTCAATGATTTTGGAAGCTTTGATTTGTGGGTTTCGTCTTGAATTTGATCCAAGCTTTGTTTAGCTTTTCCGATTTGTTCGATCCACTTTACTTTTCTTTACACCATAAAGGAATTAGACGTGTTTTTGGTTGAATTTCACTTGGGGTTGCTCAATATAGTTTAGAACTTGTGGAGTTTATGAGCGAATTTAATTTGTGTATTCTAGACACTGGCACAACATAATTCTATCTCTGTCCACCAACTACCCTGTTATCTTCTGTTTATCTACTGGCTAGGGAAACGAGACGATGGCATCGTAGCTCTTTTGTCCGCTACTTAATCTCTAATCTCTGTTGCTAGAAGTGGTTTTTGACTTGTTACTATTTGTTTGTTGACTCTTTACTTATCCTTTCACCAAAATATTTTCGTGTTGTGACATTACACTGTTTTGTTTGGACGATTCTGATATGATAAAAAAAGATGGCTAGTTCAGAAGATATAATTGAAAGCTTTTGGACTGAACGAAATGTTGCAGAAAATGATGGATGTTTTTGGTGTGACATTATCCTTTATCCAGTGTGTCCAATGTTGCTGCCGTTGGTTCTGCTGGTTAACCACACTATGTGGTCATCTGGAATGTCAGTATTTTGATCCTCAGAAATTTATCAAGCAACTGCCCATTGACTTGAGTTTAGAATTGAATAAAGGGAGCTATCGATTCTTCCATAAGACACCCATTTTCTGTCAGAGGCAAGGGCTTGGAATAGCATGGTCGCAAGGGTGGGTTGTTAAATACCTTGGATCATCATGAAAACTTTCTATAATGAACTTATGTGATTAATTTTTGTCTCCATTTCCAACTCTTGGTCTGTTGTTTAGATTGTGAATAATAAGAGAGTAACAGTAGAAAGACTTTATGGGGATGCTGAAGGAGAAAAATCTGAAAGTTTAAGTGCTAATGCTTGCTTCTTGGTTCTAATTACCATTATCACTGCCTTTCCTTGCCAGCCAAGCACGAGTGAAGAAACAGGTTCAAGATACAAAGCTTAGCTCCTTTGAGTTGGTGTTCGTGTAGTGGTAGGTTTACTGACTTTGGTAGTCGTGGAAACCCGTTCTCACTTTTAAAAATCTGTGGAGGATTGGTTATAAAATTATTATGGAAGAAAAATTGTTCTGCAAGGCAGTGTTGAAATGCAGCTTCTTTAGTTTGAGGCCTCAATTTTTGAAAAAATCTTATAAAGTTATAAGCATATGGATTATAAGCATATGGAAAATTGCTTGACCACTAATGAAGAAGATCTTATAATTAATATAACTCGTTGTTAGTCTTAACTAGATTTTTTTTTTCTTTTTGAGTAAGAAACTTTCAACCGGAAATGATGACAGAATGCACAGGTTATTAGGAGTTCAAATGAGCAGGTATGTAGTGTATACCACCAATGTATTTATTTCCTCTCATTTTGCTCCTCATGCCAACCTTTTTTTTTTTTTTGGATAGAAAAAACTGCTTTTATTGAGAAAGAAGGAAAGAATACATGGTCATACAAAACAATTAACCCATAGAAGAACTCTTCAGAGGAAGGGGCTCCAACTTAGAATAACGTTGCCTAGCGACTAATATAAAAAAGTCATAAAAAATGAAGCCCAAAGAGAAACATGAAACTTCACCAAAGACCGAAGGTCATTAAGATCCCTTTCCACACCCTAAACACTTTGATATTTTTCTCCCCCTTAATATCCCATAAGAGAGTGTACACCGGTACGAGCAGTAAGAAGCACCCTTTCCCAAACAAAGTCAGATTGAGGAGGAGCGCTCGATTGAGTCTCCAATACTACTCTAATGAACATGGACAAAACCAAACTTCTAAAAGAAGTAGTTCCAAATTGCTCTTGAGAGCTCACAACTCCAGAGAAGGTGATTTAGGTTTTCCTTTGCCATTCGGGAAAGAATATAGCAGAAAAGTATCACTAACGAAAGTGACATCCTCGTAAGCAGATCCAAGGTGTTCAAATGGCAAAGTAAGACTTGCCAAACAAAGAGCCTGGCAAGGCATTGTTAGAAGTTGGGAACTTAAAGGCTCATAACAAGGTGACGTTAACTAAATGGCTCTAGCGTTTCCCCTTGAATTCAACTCTCTATGGCATAGGATCATTATTAGCAAATTTGGTTGGAAGGGTTCTTGGCGCTCTATTCAGAATTTATGGAAGGCAATTTCTAAGGAGCTTCCTTTGTTTGCATTTGGTTCATTGTGTAGGGTACAAGTATGCATTTTTGGGAAGATCAGTGGGTGGGAGATAGACCCCTTTGCTCTTTATTTCCTCGTCTTTCCACTTGTCTTCCTTTAAAAATCGTATGGTTTTGAGATTGTTGTTTGGTCAGGAAGCTCTTGTGCTTTCTCTTTTCGGTTTTGTCACACTTTATCCGAGTGGGTTATTCAAAGTGGGTAGTTCGGAACAAAGAGGAATTGTTTGCTTTTTCAGGCTTGAGATTGGTCTTTAGCTTCCTTTATTTTGGTTTCCCATGTCCATCTAGTTTTCTCTAATTCAATGAAAAGTGTTAATCATTTCTAAGGGGGAAAAACAGATCTAGAGGATGTAGCTAAATGTTTAGTTTCTAGTTGGTGTATTCCTTTTTGAGGATTTTGGCTCTTATAATTCTTTTATTGTTTATGCCAATTGGAGCGCTTTCTTGTTAGTTTCATTGGTCTTTGATGCATCATTGTGCTGAATCAATTATGGGAAAGTTTAGTATAAAATGAAAGTTTACTGAAGACGTAAGTACAAGGATGTGTTTGGGCTTCACAGTGGAATTTTTATTTTGCTATGATATTTTATCCTTAACTGATGCTTTGATATTGTATCTTAGCACTTATTTCATTTTAGGATGTATTTACTTTATCATCTAATCAGATGTACTTCATATTAGACTGAAGTTTTAAATTTTTGTGGTTTTGGGAGAGATTTGGAATTAATACGAACAAGGGAACTTGCTAATAAAGTCTAAACTAAACAAAGACAAAATATTTTGCAAGAAAAGGAATAAATCTACACTTTCATTAACTTACTTGATAATGTTTTGAAGGATTCCTTTGAGATCCCTCGGGGTCAACCTTCTAGAGGAGGAGACATTGAGCTAGGAACAAATGTTCCTACTAGTGGAGGGGATGGCTTGGAGGATTTCTTTAAAAAGGTATTTTAATAATCTATTTTGCCTCTTATTGTCGAGCAAGTACTAAATTTGATGTTGCTATATATGTGTGTTTTCAATAACTTAGCTTGAGTGGATATGATGTAATTGTGTTCTTTCATCTTATCCAGGTTCAAGAGATTGAAAAACAGAACGAGAAGCTGGATAGGCTATTGAGAAAGCTCCAGGTATAAATGTCTATTATTCTACCTTTTGGTGATATTTTTGTTGTTATTTTGAATGCAGCTCCCTCTTGAATTGTTATTTATCATGGTACTTCAGGGAGAAGTACGAAGATAAACGAAGAACTTCTTTGTTGAATTGTTGAAGATGTTCAAGTTTTGTTTTTTTTTCTTTTTTTGCGTGACTTTGTGGGGACTCCGACATAAAGATGAAGATTTGATGATTCAAGGGTCTTGATTATTTATTCTTTTAGTTTTGAGCTGGGGCAACGAGCTCTTTAAATAGGTTGCTTACTTTTGGATTGGGAAAGATCTTTTCTTTTCTTAAAAAGTCTCTTCTAATATCTGGAAGGAGACACGCGTATTCAATATTAAAAAAAAAAATATGCCAAATCACGTATCACATTCGTATTTGAAAGTATCGATATTTGATATATGTCCGATACGGATTCTCTGCTCGAGATGAAGTATTTGTGCTTTATAGGAAGCCATTACCTAAAGTCCACAGACGTAGAACAAGAGGGAAAGGCAAGAAACCCATATAAAAACCTCCACTCTAAATGTAGATGTTTTCCATAGCAGAGAAAATCATTAGGGAATTCATTTAGAGTGAAGATTCTTATAAACCTGGTTGCAACTTAGTCAAATGGGAGTGAGTTGCTCTTCCTATTTCCCTTGGCAGTCTTGGAGTGAGTTATTTATCCCACCGGAAGTCCTTACTAAATGGCTTTGGAGATTTGCACAAGAAGACAAGCCTTTGTGGAGGAAAGTCATTATTAGCATCAATGGTGTCTCCTCATTTGGGTGGAAGATAAATAAGCTGAAGAAGAAACAAGGAAATAGGATGTGGGTTGATATCTCAAAAAAATTACCTTTTCTTTGAGAAGTTTATACAAGGTTCAAAACCAGCTGTGGAAAGAAGGTGAGATTCTTGGAGAATGTGTGGACCCCCTGTGAAGAGCAACTTCCAAGAACTTTTTGCTATTGCAAACAAAAAGGAAGCTTCTATTCATGATTGTTGGGATTATGAAAACTAATCTTGGAATCTAGGCTTCAGAAGATGCCTGCCGTTAGTGGAGAAATTAGGCTCAGTCCAAATGGGAAATGACCTTGACATGATCCATTGGAATTTAGGAGGTTCGAGGAACTATTCTAGCAAGGCAACCTAACAAAAGCTCTCCTTTCACGTGACCAAGATTAATACGGACTTAACTAGTTTGATTTGGAAGCATAACATCCCAAGAAAGTTAAAGATCTTCCTCTGGTATTTGGCGTTTTGAAGTCTAAATACTGATGATATATTGCAAAGAAAATTCAAAAGATTGGACTCTCTCTCTCTGGTTGCAGACTCTGCTTAAAGGGAGGGTGACTCTCTTGATCACTTCTTTCTTTATTATAATTTTGACTCTCGTGCTTGGAATTACTTTGCTGGTTTGCTGGAAATTTCTTTTTGTCTCCCTAATGGTGGAGGTCTGGCTTTGAGAAGGGCTTTATGGTTGGAATTTGACATCCAAATGAGTGTATGAATAGTTGCACCTTCAGGGCTCTTTCTTCATTGTGATTTTACCTCCTGTGCTTGGAATTACTTTGCTGCTTTGCTTGGGCATTTCTATTTATCTTCCTAAAAAGGTGGAGGACTGACTTTTAGGAAGCTTATGGTTGGAATTTGATAGCAAAGCGAGGGTTATTAGTAGTTGTGCCTCAGGGCTCTTGATGGATAGCTTACACAAACGTTTCTTTTGTAACTACTTCTTGTCATTGATTATTAACAATTGGCATGTTCTCATTTTTTGGTAGGGGGTTATCTTTACTCCTGGCCCCTGGGTTGTAACTTTTCCTTCTTGAATATATCCCTTTTGTCATTTCCTATATATAAAAAAAAGGTGTAGAAGGAGGAAGGCAGAGAATTGTTTTAAGCTTGAGTTAGTATACTCAAGAGTGGGAGATTCTACTACAAATACTTGGGTTTTCTTGCAGCTCTTACATTTTATGTTTGAATATTATTCTAGTTCTGTTTTGGTTCTATTAGATCCTTTGGAGTTTTTTCGTGTAACACCCATCTGTGAGAGAATGAGAACTGTTGGGGCTTCTAGTTGGAGGGTCGAACTTTTGGTGTTCAATGCAGTTCAAGCTTTCTGGGCTTGCATTTCATGTGAATTTTGATTTATTTTTTAATAACGTCAACAGTGGGCATACTCAAGTATTTGTTTTGAGCACTTCTCTCTCTTGTATGTGGTAGGGGCAGGGGCATTATTTGCATACAATTCTGTAGTTTCTATATAAAAATGGAATATTTTGGGGATATTATGATGCTACTTAATTCAATGTATAAAGAGAGCGTTGAGTTGTAAATTTTGTAGCATGATGTTAATTTATTTCCAAGCTGCATGAAACCTTAGCGCTAAGACAGATGAAAAGTGTAATGTTTTGGTTATTAAGTATTCATCATAATATTGTGAATGCTCCTTTTCTGGCCTGTTGTCCCAAAACTTGGTTCCAGGATTCACACGAGGAGTCCAAAGCTGTGACTAAAGCTCCAGCAATGAAAGGTAATCTTTATAACCACTCATAACTCTTGTATCCTACTTTTTCTTTAAGACTTATGTTTGTTTGAGATCTCTGGAAATTTATTTGCATAACCTTGTTTTTGGTTTCTGTCGCATATACCCAATGGTCTTGCATATTGATTGTTCACAAAACTATGCAATAATTTGTGTGGTGGATGAATAAAGTGAAATGGAGATTAAAATGTAGTGAAATGACGATGGATAAGTAGATGTGTAGATGTGTAAGTAGATGTGTCAGCAAATAGTACTGGGATTGTCTTCGAGGATTGATTCCTTAGGGAAAAATTCTATCCTCAAGATGCGTTGAAGAAATAAACCATGCAATGCTCACACAGGGCAAGTGGGTAACCAATTTTTCAAAATAGTTGAGGTGATGATGCAATAAAAGGTAAAAGAATGCAAGAAGAACACGCAGCTATATATGGATGCAGTTGACAAATGACAATACGGTGATGATTCAAGACTGGGCTCCTGGGCTACTTATGTTACTAGTACCCCCAACACTTTTCATTGACAACTCTCTTTCATCTTTGTGATTTTATGTTGAGGGAATCTACTGTGCTACCTTTCTAGCACAACACCACCTTGCATAACTAGTTATATTTCTATGTGCTAGCTATGCTCCTTAAGCAATGCCTTCCGTACACTTGCAAATGGTTAAATTATCCCGAAAACAGCCTAGTGAAATTATGCTGACTCTTCCTTTACTTGAGTTTTTCCACAAATCCTGGCCTTTCTGGAACCTAGATATGATAATACTTTCTATTGGTCGGCCAAACAGACAAACAAATGAGAACTCACTCTCAATAGAAGATGATTCAAGGAAGTCTTTGAATTAACATTAAAGAGAGAGTTACAAACATAGTGGCCGTGGGCCCATGAGTCAAGCCTTGAATGAGAATTAGTTCATGCTTTTTATCCAAAAAAAAAAAAAAAAAAAGGAAGAAAAAAAAAAAAAAAAAAGGAAGAAAAAAAAAAAAAAAAAAGGAAGAAAAAAAAAAAAAAAAAAGGAAGAAAAAAAAAAAAAAAAAAGGAAGAAAAAAAAAAAAAAAAAAGGAAGAAAAAAAAAAAAAAAAAAGGAAGAAAAAAAAAAAAAAAAAAGGAAGAAAAAAAAAAAAAAAAAAGGAAGAAAAAAAAAAAAAAAAAAGGAAGAAAAAAAAAAAAAAAAAAGGAAGAAAAAAAAAAAAAAAAAAGGAAGAAAAAAAAAAAAAAAAAAGGAAGAAAAAAAAAAAAAAAAAAGGAAGAAAAAAAAAAAAAAAAAAGGAAGAAAAAAAAAAAAAAAAAAGGAAGAAAAAAAAAAAAAAAAAAGGAAGAAAAAAAAAAAAAAAAAAGGAAGAAAAGAAAAAAAAAAAAGTAGTTCATGCTAGTGAAAAGGTACAGTACAAAGTTGAAAATGTAAGCCATAATAGCAATAGAAAGCAATGAGGTTGCATTTGGGAAGTTGAGAGGATCTAATACTGCGTTGGTGAAGCTCGGAGGGAATGACAATGGTGGAGTCATCATTTCCATCTTGAGAGATTTGCCTTTGAAATTCCTTCCTAGGATTTGTTTCCTTGTTTTTTTCTTCTCTCTTAATTTCACCTGCTTCTCCAAATGGAGGGAGAGGCTTTCTTTTATATTAAATGGAAATGCTTCACGTGGCTGGAGTGGACAGAGGTAAAGCAGCAAGCCTGCTAGGCAGGTGCGTGCAGATTGTATAGTTGGGCGTGGCAGGAGGTGGTCCCTTGTCCTTTTTGTTGGCCACATCATTTTCAGAAGTTTTTCATTGGCACATTGGTGTTTCTTTCTGGTCTGAATGCTTCATAGACAACGTGATAGTCTCTGTGTACAGCTTGTCATATTATCTTGACGCAACAATCATGCCTTAGTAAGGGGCAAGTTTTCTTAAATAACAAATGAGTTTCATTCTAAACACGTTAAATAGCATCCTTCATGCATTTTTGGAAATATAACATAAAAATGATATCCTTTTTAAAAAAGAAGACCAAATAAGGGGTTAAAATTGTTTAATCTTCTCATGGGATTTACATGCAAAAGAGACTTGTTAGCGTTAGAAATTTCTCCAGAAAACATAGCCCTCAGAAAACTACATAGCCCTCAGAAAACAGCAAAAAGCTAGCTTTCCTCCAGATTTTGCCCCGTTCTAAGGTAGAGGGATTCGAAAGCACCTCCTCCAATTCTATTGTTCCTTTGCATAAAATTGTTATTGGTTTCTATTGCATGTACCCAACCGTCTGGAATATTGTCCTGTCACGGGATGCAATATTGTTCGTTTGCGGTTTTTATTGCATGTACCCAACTGTCTGGAATATTGTCTTGTCTTGTCATGGGATGCAATATTGCTCGAACAATACGTCAATCATACCAGTTTTTGAGTGTAGTATGATGACTTCGTAAGATGCATGGAGGAGCGACATTTAAAGGATTCTTCTATTTGGCAGTTTTAAGAGGCTCTTTAAAATTTGTAATGGTTTTTCCTCTAAAAATAAAAAAGAGGCTCTTTAAAATTTGTAATGGTTTTTTCTCTAAAAATAAAAAAGAGGCTCTTTAAAATTTGTAATGGTTTAAACTTTGGAGGACACTTCTCTTGTTCGCTTTTCTCTTTTCTTTCTTCCTTTGGTTTTTTAATATGTACGCATATGTACAATTCTTTAGCTGAAGAAAGGCTAATTGAAGTAGTTCTACTCAAGCTTTCAAGAAATGTTATGTACTGTTTTTCGAATTATGGTTGTGGAATGTACATGTTTAGATCACAACCATGCATATCAACTAATAAAAATGCTCAAGAATTTCATTCTATTTTCATAAATATATGGGTGCATGTCATTCTATTACATTTCTTTATCAGTTTGGTAGGCTAGTATAATTTGGTTTCATTTTCAAAGTTCAATGTTATCTGATTCTTTTAGCTAAAGCAAAATTTTTTCTTTTAATCTGAATTTTAGTTTATGCTTAGCAGCTGCATGGTCAGTTTATGCATTATATATGTAGTTTCTAAAGATTCCGTATTCATCTAAGTTACTAATGTGTCTTGTACTCCAGCAATCAAGCAGCGGATGGAAAAAGATGTCGATGAAGTTGGAAAAGTTGCACGTTTTGTGAAGACCAAAGTCGAAGAACTTGACAGAGAGGTGAGTCCTTTGCGTCATCGACTTGATATTGAATGTTCCAATAATCTATTGTCACACTTTCTGTCTAGTAGTAGTAATTTCTAAATATGACCTTGTTAAACCCTTTCTCCCATATTTATCAATTTTGGGGTATTGGTGTTACAGAATCTGGCAAATAGGCAGAGGCCCGGGTGTGGAAAAGGATCAGGTGTAGATAGATCAAGAACAGCAACTACTCTGTATGTTACATTCCAACTCTTCAAGAGTACTAACTTTTTTCTTTTTTATGATTGTTCCCACGTTCGTTGAATAATTTTATCATAGTTAAAGGAAAATTTACAAGCTACTAAGTTTATGGTGTGTTTGTCTTTGTTTTTACTATTATCATATGGGCCGACATTTGTAAGTAAGATAAAACTAATAGGTGCGTTCAGCTGCTAAATAGGAATATTTTAGGCTTCATTGGATAATCATCTGGTTTTTGCCTTTGTTTCTTATTTTTGAAAATTAAGACTATAAACGTTGGTTCCACCCTATGAAGCACAGACACCTTGTTTCCAGCGAAGTGTCTGTGTTCGACGCATGTAGGCACATATACAGCTGGACATGTTTCGGATGTCTAACAAGCTAAAGAATGTGTCTAAAAGTATATCTTTGTTCTTCCTAATTTTGAACATAGCTCGGACACAACTTGGACACGACTCTGGAAAATATTTAACCTAAAAATTAGGAAAAAATTTGAGATCCTCTTATAGATTGAATCCTTATGTATTGATCAATCCTAAACTATTAGGACAACATCTTCATCCTGTAGTCATAGTCAACTAAATCTTTTTATTTCTTGTAAGATTTCAAATATCGTTAATTGACTCAACTTTGTATGTATTTAGTGAAGTATATTTTGTTTTTATGTTAAATTTACATGTTTTATCTATAAAGAAGTATTACTATATCAATATAGAGACATATATTTTATATAAAATAATGTGTTCCCAATGTATCCATGTCCTACTTTCTAAGAGATTGATGTGTCGCCATGTCTGTGTCGTGCTTTTTAGCTTCCACCTATGAGTTTCTTTGTTTTGTTATTTAGTTTTTTGGGATGTTTCAAGATCCAAGCTAAGTTTTAAAAACTAAACAAATGTAAGTTCAAACATCCCTTTTAAGTAAGATGAAAAAAGAAATTGTGAGAACGCAATCACAATTTTCAAAAACCAAAAACTAAAAACCAATTGGTTAACAAATGGGCTTTAATTTTTTTTTTTTTTTTTTTTTGTTAGTGTGTTTGTGTTTGAGAGGTATCAGAAGTCCTGAATACTAGGCTAGATATTTGAGCAAGAGTATTAGACCCTATTAAATGTTTTCATTCAGAAAATGGACCAAAAATAATTTTCTAATTCTGATGTGGTCTGGTCTTGTTAGAAAGAAGGAGGAGGTTATAAAAGCAATTGATAGATGGTTTTTCCAGTCTTTTTTTTTTTCCTCTCCTTTTTTTCTACAGAATTGTTGGGATATTATGAAAGGCGGACTAACTATTTGGATTTGACAGAGATGTGAGAAAAAAGCGTCTGGGAGAGCTTGATGCCTCTCTTATTTGCTTCTTGTTTTGTATGAATTCCAATTGTGTTTTTAAGCTTGTTAGGGTGGAGTAAATTATTGTTTATTATTTATTTTTTTCTGGAGGCCTTCGTTTTAAAAGAAAAAGTTGAGTACAATGCTTTAAGCACACTCTAAGGTGACTAGTCTCTTCATTACCTTAAGGCAAGAGGGGACGAAAAGGCATTGCCTAAATGAAGTGAGATTCCCTCAATAAAATAAATTAATAATAAACAAATAGGCATTGGCTAAATGAAGTGAGCTCCACTCAATAAAATAAATTAATAATAAATAAATATCTTTAGGAACATTGTTATGTAAAATAATAACTACTCGACTTAAAAATATCAGTAAAACTATTTAATTTTCAAACAAAAATCAACAAAGAACAATTAAGAAAAATATAAATGTAAATTATTTTATTATTTTTTTTAACAAGAAACTTTGCTTTTCATTAAGAAAATGAAAAGAGACTAATGCTCGAGGATACCTGACTTCAGAAGGAGCAAAAAGTAACAAGACAAAACAAACTACAACCTCTAATAGAGCACATATCAGAAACATAAAGGAAAAATATGAAGGATAAATAGAACATTACCGAGAAAGCTAGTCCAAACACTAAATAGGAAAAAATAAAATCATTCCGGTTTCAGTAAATATCCTGAATGAACAGTCCAAAACTTCTTCAACAATGAGCACCAAGAAGAAGATTTTAGTAAAGCCGCATCAAAATTAGCCCAATTCGAACGATGAATATTTTGAAAAACGCATTGATTTCTTTTCCACAACTAAGAAAGAAGGGCTTTAACTGCATTAATCCAAAGGATATAAGCCTGTAAAGGAATTGCAAAACCAAGTAGGAGATGAATGACATTATCCTTCGGCTTGAATGAGAAAACCCATCAAAGTTTGAAAGTAGCAAATAATTGGGCCCAACACATTTGTGAATATCGACATGAAAAAAGAATGTGATTAAGAGAATCCCCCGCCTATAGACAAAGAATACAAATTGAAGGCAAAAGATAGTGGCAAAGGAAGCTTTTTCTGCTACACATCAGAGGAATTGAGACTAGCATTGATCATTGTCCACTTAAGGATATTAGTTTTCTTAGGGCTCTAAAATTGCAGCAACAAAATTTTGTCCATATTGATTCATGAAGCCAAGTGGTTAAACAAGGATTTGACTGAAAATGAGCCTGAAGATTCAAGGGACTATCGTTGACAGTCCTCCAAAGATGTAAGTTTTACTGATGAAAGACATGACAAGAGATTTTGAAATTCAACTCTCCTCATCTTTCAAAAAGCTTCTAAAAACATTATCCCATGAGGACAGCGAGGCATCCCAAAAAGATTGGAACTGTGCTTAACACCTGCAAATAAGCTAGGAAATCAATCCTTCAAAGTATAACTGTTAAGCCAAGGATCGTACTAAAATTGAGTTCTTCTCCCATTTCTCATAATGAGGTGCAATAAGAACTCATTTTTCTTCCAAATCTTAGAAATACTTACCCAGGGGCTATGGAAACTTGGATGTCCCTTGCCTTTTGTATGCCAATGGAAATTACCTGATCCATTACCTTGCTCCACAACGCATAGTTTCTTTAGTAAACCTCTAACCCCATTTTTCAATGAGGGACACATCTCTGTGATTTGAAGCTCCAATACCAAGACCACCATGAGCTTGAGACATGGAAGCTAAATTCCATCTTACCAAGTGGTTTAACTTACTGCGATTCTTTCCTTCCCAAAAGGAAGCACAAAAAATTCTTTCAAACTCCAAACTAACTGATGAAGGTTTTAGAAAAATGGACATGTGATACAAAGGTGTATGGTGGCTTAATAAAAAACAAAGTATAGTAGTCAGAAGCAGAATTTAGAGCCTTGACTCATGGAATTTGTGGAGGTAGATGGATCAATAGGATACTTGAAGAACTAAAATTATCACAAAAGGCATATATATGGGTCTATTGTGATAACAAAATTGCTGTTGCTATAACTCATAGTCCAATTGTACATGATAGGACAAAGCATTTTGATGTTGACAAGCATTTCATTAAGTAGAATATTGACGTAGATGTAATATGTATTGTCTTTCGACTACAGAACAAACATCTGATATGCTAACCAGCGTGATTTTAGATGTGAGGGGGAGTGTTGGATTTTTGGATATCCTTTATATCATTGTGATTTTAGATGTGTATTATGTGAATATTTTTAATTTATTTCGGTAAGAATCTTTCATGGTTTTTCTTCTATATGAGAAGGACTTGTATTTGCTCATAAATATAGAGAAGAAATATAATAATATTACCTTCCCAAGTAAAATGGTGTTTTTGGGGATCTTGTTGTAGTTTGGCTATAATGTAAAGTCAAAGTTCAGTTTTTCTTTTTTTCTTTCTTTTTACCCTTTCTCTTTCAAATTTGTTATAATTCCATACCTTTCTTAGTTTGTAAATTTCATGATGTCTTGATAAATATATTTTCTATGAATTGAATGTTTCACTCATTGGTTGTGTTTTTTTAATTTAGTTCCTTAAAAAAGAAGTTAAAAGACAAGATGACTGAATTCCAGGTAAATTTTATGATCTCTTTGTTGGATTGGAGCCATTATTGGCTAAGATCATGGGTTGAATGGAGTGTAATATTAATTGTAGATTTTACGGGAAAAAATCCATCAAGAGTACCGGGAAGTTGTTGAGAGACGGGTTTTCACAGGTTTGATCCCTCAGTCATAAAAATTCTGGTGCTTAAAGTGTTATAATTTTGGAGTTATAGTTTACACTGTTAGCTTCTGTGATTTTCAGTCACGGGCGCTAGGGCTGACGAAGAGGTAGTACTTCCACTATTCTTAGAATTCCTGTGACTCCGTTGATAATGTTGTAATGTGTGATGGTCGTGATCCAATCATTATATGAACGTGCAGACCATCGAGAAATTAATTGAAACTGGGGACAGTGAACAAATTTTTCAGAAGGCAATTCAAGAACAAGGGCGAGGACAGGTATGTTGCTTCTCCCTTATCATCACTTCCCCTTCTTCCTTTCCCCAGTCACGTTATTTGCATTGAAGTCTTAGCGTCGAAAGTTTATTCTTTGAGTCCTTATTCATGTACATGGACTGCGTTATTAATATCTCAGTACACTTTTTGTGCCTTGATTCATAGATGCTGATAATTTTCTTTACCTATGTTTATAATAATTTGTAGGTAATGGACACTCTAGCTGAAATTCAAGAGCGTCACAGTGCAGTTAGAGAACTGGAGAGGAAGTTACTCGAGCTACAGCAGGTACATTATTAGGTTTCATGCATACAGTATCTTCATTCCCTGGAAGTGGTAGCTATGTAAAGTCGAACATTGAGAAGAAAAGTTTTCTACTGTCAGCAGTATAATGGTTAATATAAATTGTGTTTGGTCATGCTGACATACATTATCGTGTCACTCTCAGATTTAGCATACAGTTGAATATCCAACTTTAATTTGATTTCTTTTATGCAACTGCCAAGTCAACTCGGCAGGTTTTGATATTTAGACAGAAGCTGGTCCTAAGATTTGGTTTTATGGCTGCTAAAGAGAATAAATCCAATCATATTTACTGGAAAGGTTAAGAAAAGCATTGGATGGAACGGAAATAAGCAGTTTTAATTACTGTCTAGTGTCTATTTCAAACATTTAATTTTGAATGACAATTTATTAATTGGATTGGTCATAAATCCTTGGGGAGTTAATGAAGTACATTAATTTAAACTTTAGCATCTCTTGTGAGAGTTCTGAGACTGGTTACTTAGGAAAATTTGCATGGGATTAGAATAGTTGTTGAACTTGAATGTTCAGACGGCAATCAGGAGAGGCTTTTCTTTCCCTCCTTTTCATCTTCCCTTTCTTTTGGGTGTCTGTCTCTCGTCAAAAGAATGACTACATAACAAAACATAACATCTACCAAGTATCCTTAACTTTGCAGGTATTTCTCGACATGGCAGTATTGGTGGATGCGCAAGGGGATATGCTCGACAATATCGAATCACATGTAATATTAGTAGTTTGATGTTGAAATATCTTCATTTTGGAGTTGTAGGTGTAACTAAATGTAAAATAAAATTGTAACTGTGGTATTCATTCTGCTGTACACCTTTCAGGTTACAAGTGCAGTAGATCATGTGCAACAAGGAAATACTGCTCTTCAAAAGGCAAAGAAGCTGCAAAAGAATTCTAGGAAATGGATGTGCATTGCCATCATAATCCTTCTAATCATTGTTGTGGTCATAGTAGTGGGAGTCCTTAAGCCATGGAATAATGGTAAGGGTGCCTAAGTGCCCATCATCTGTCTGTATAAATATATATCATTTCAAAGGATTTGTACCTCTGCCTTGACCTACAATTTGTGTTGATTTTGTGATCCATTTTTGGAGCAAAGATGCTAGGTGTGTGTCATATTGTTTTCAAGATGAAGCATATATAAATATATATGAGCATATTCTTTATATCTTCAACAAAATGCCCATCTACTTGAGCATTCTGTGACATTAAACACTTTTTCCAAGTTCAGTTCATGGACCTCTCTTTTCTCTCAATTAAGAGGTTTCAGCTTGAGATGTTTGTGAAATAACTGTACCTTCATTGTTATGCAGTATGTGTTGGGAATATTGGGATGTACTAACTTTTTATGGCATGTTTGCATGTTTGCAGTGATTTTAAAATGGTTAAAATTATTTTTGTCATTTTGAAAAGCAAAATCTAATTTTATGTCATTTTCAAAAGCAAAATCTATTGATGGGATGAAATTTGTGATTATAAAATTAGTTATAGAAAGATAGCCTAATAATAATGACAATGATAGTATCATTATGAAATATTTGGTCCTTTACATTAGCCTAGCAAGATAGATCTTAACGTACATGTTATATACGTAATGGAAAACAATGAAATTTAATTTTGCCCAATTCTTATATTTGAAAAATCATCAATATTTTCATTTTCTTTTATAATATTATATTGCGAATGTGATTTAAATCTATGAACACGATGGAAGTGATGGAAGTTTGGTCATTTCTAAACATAGTTATCTAAATATTTTTTGACATTATTATAGAATATTCCTTCCGAATAGACATGGTAATCTAAAATATAGGTCATTTTGTGCTTTTCAATATTTTTAGTTTTGGACATTCAAAGACTATGGTTATCTAGATTCTCAAAAAACAGGCGACCTCTTAATGTCTCTTAATGAAGAAATTTATCATTATAGACCTTTGTTAGTGATATATATTTAGGGGTGATGAAAGGATCACCACATTTTCCTTTCTTTTAGCTTCTCCTAATGAGAAAGTCTCAACTCATTCGAAAAATAATATGTCCTTTCAAGGATGTAATCATGGCAATGACTTAAGCATTATAGGGTCAACAAGATCAAGTCCTTATTCATCAAAAGACCAAGGAGCTACGATTGGATGAAGGGGCTTTGAAGGCTATTGAATAAAGTTTGCATGAAATTGACAAGCTTCATACTTCCATTGAATCTTGGATCATTTTGGGCCAATAGTAACCCATTTTTTGTTGAAACTAAAGTTTAGGTCTAAACTGATGTGCACAACAAATACTTGAAAGTGTCACTTATCAATGAAGAATTTGTTCATGATATAATCATAAACTAAGTCTCTCTTGAATGTCTCTCTTGAATGTGATCCTTCTATATTTTAACCACATACTACTCAAGATTACACTAATGACATTGGTTTTTACATGTAATGGATAATATATTGCAAAAATAATTAAACAATTATTAGTAAATATTAAAAACATTAATTATGAGACTTTAAGGAATAAAATCATAATAGATCTCACCTCAAGGTGATTCTATCATATGTTTATATATTCTCTACTCTTATAGGCTCTCTTGAACAATTGGATGTGACAAATCTGACCCCATGTAAGAGTCCTTTGCAACAATTGTTTTAGATGCAACCTCCTTTGACATTATTGTTTACCTGAAATGAGAGATGAAAGACAGAGAGATCTCATAGGGCCTGCAAATTTATTCACGCATGGTTTCTAGAGAAATGCAGTTCATGAGTTGAACTTGAGTTTATATGGATTTGTGAAGTGTAGTTCGGTGTTTAACACTTGATCTTTTGATTCTCTATCTAAAAAGTACACTTTACTTAAGAGATGAGCTTGATAATATTTATTATCTCCAAAGACATTAGTCCTCAAGAATCTCTTAGTTTTCAAGAACTTAAGAGGTCATATGATGGTTGATGATTCTCATAAGTTACAAAGTTTAGTTTATGAACACCAAAATGAATGACTCATTTATTCGTAGAATTTCCATGCGGCAATGTGGACTCGAGGTTTGGATGACTCTTGGGCTCAATTAATTGATTTTTGGGATTGGTTGACCTTTGGACCAAAAGAACCTAGTTTTGGGCCCAACTGAACTTGGACTCAAATATCATGACACAATTGGACCAAGCTAACCTATGCAATCCAATGACCATGATGACGTCAAGCGACATTATCAAGTTTTGCCACTATTTTGTCTTTCAACTTTAAGTTGGGACACATATCAACTCATAATTAGTTCCAAATTCAGTCATTGATATTTTCATCATTGATTTGAGAAATAACTCAATATTCTGAAAAATTCCTTATTCAACATTCTCCGTTTAAAAAATATAAATTTAATATTTTTTTCTATAATATAATTAATAAATAATGAAATGACCCTATCACTCTTTTTATTAGTCAACTAATCATTTCTAAAAAATAACACTAATGATAATTTTTTATATCTATGTATGCTAGAAAAAAACTTAAAAGAAAGAAAATAAGAAACAATGTTTGTTTTCAAATATAGCAAAATAAATAAACTTATTTATAAATAAAGCAAAATACCACGATAGACTACTATCCTCTATCAGATATTTTGCTATATTTAAAAATATTTTTACCGGTTCAGTCGTTTAAAACAATTTTTTAGGACAACCTCAACCCTAGGGGAAAAAAAATTGATCGTTGTTTTTACTTCTTATTTTTTATTTTCTTGAATCTAGAGTTGTGAGCTTTCATTGAATAGGAGAGAGTCGCCTCTGCTATCCTTCTCCTTCCTCTGTTTCTCTCAGAAGCCCAAATCCCATCGGCCGCTGCCGTTCCTCTGGCTGAAAGGATACCGGTGTGTCTCTCTCCGTCTCTCAACCCAACTCACTAGCTCTCACTCACACTTCATATTTTAGAGTTTCATTGTTACACTCTCATCGTCCTCCATCTTTGAATTTTAATACTTTCCGTTTTCACTGCAATTGCATTCATGAAAACTAGACTAAACTGTAACCATCATTAACCATCTGTACACATCGATCTTACAAACTAAGTTTTTTGAAGATTGGGAAGATTTATGTAAGTAAATTCAGTTTTAGGGTTTAGTATCTTCCTTGCTCTTACAGCTCTCTAATAGTAGATTGGGAAGATTCTATGGAGTTAGACGCTGTTTCTGTTTCTTTTTATGTTTCTATTACTCTGTCTGATTGGCGCTGCTTGTTCTCTTTGGCAGTTTTGATGCAAATGACTGCATTGTCATTTCTGAGGCCAAGAACATCTGCTAAGTTCTCCTTGGTTTTGGGCATTTCCCCGCAAATTTACGAGAAATTTGGCTTATTCTGCCCCAAGATTACCAAATCCTTCCTGAATCCATGTGCCCACCAATCGCATATTCAAAGCTTTTGGAGGGTTTTTCCATTAGGCGTACTGTATTCGACTCAATCCTCAAAACTTCCTGAATATGAAATGCCTACCGTCACCTGGGGAGCTGTTCAAGGGCGCAAAGAAAAACTTGTGTCCCGAGTTATAATCTGTGACTATTTAAAGAGTTTGGGGATTATTCCTGATGAATTAGAACACTTGGAGCTGCCTTCTACAGTTGAAGTCATGAGAGAGCGTGTCGAGTTTCTTCAGAAGTTAGGATTGACTATCGATGACATTAACGAGTTCCCATTAATGCTAGGCTGTAGTGTTCGCAAAAATATAATACCTGTTCTAGGTTACTTGGAGAAAATTGGGATTCCAAGGCCAAAACTTGGAGAATTTATTAAGAATTATCCACAGGTCTTGCATGCCAGTGTCATTGTTGAGCTTGCTCCTGTTGTTAAGCTTCTTCGTGGGCTCGATGTGGAGAAAGAAGATATTGGATATGTCCTACAGAAATACCCTGAGCTTCTGGGTTTCAAGCTTGAGGGGACAATGAGTACATCTGTTGCGTATCTTGTGAGTATAGGTGTTAATCCGAGGGATATTGGACCAATGGTCACACAATACCCGTACTTTTTGGGGATGAGAGTTGGAACCATGATCAAGCCCCTTGTTGAGTTTATTGTTTCTCTAGGTTTGCCAAAGAAGATAGTAGCAAGAATGCTCGAGAAGCGAGCATATATACTCGGTTACGATCTTGAAGAGACTGTGAAACCCAATATAGATTGCTTGCTAAGCTTTGGGATTAGGAAGGAGCTGCTTCCCACAGTGATTGCACAGTATCCACAAATTCTTGGGTTGCCTTTGAAAGCTAAGTTGTCTTCTCAGCAATTCTTCTTTGACCTAAAGCTCAAGATTGATCCTGCAGGGTTCGCACAAGTGATAGAAAAAATGCCACAGATAGTCAGCCTTCACCAACACGTGATCATTAAACCCGCAGAGTTCTTTCTTGGACGTGGTATACCCTCCTCTGATGTAGCTAAGATGATCATTAAATGTCCCCAGCTAGTCGCTTGTCGTGTAGAACTCATGAAAAACAGTTACTACTTCTTCAAGTCTGAGATGGGCAGGCCAATTAAAGAGCTGGTCGAATTCCCCGAATATTTTACGTACAGTTTGGAGTCGAGGATAAAACCGAGGTATCAGAGGCTACAGAGTAAGGGAATCAGGTGTTCATTAAATTGGTTTCTCAATTGCAGTGATCAAAGATTTGAGGAGAGATTGAAGGGTGAATTCATTGAAACAGAGAGTGTGAGGCCATCATTTTGTATGGGAGGGAGATTAGAGCTACCAAGGAATGAGATTATTGTGTCAGATGATGAGCTTGAGGAGGATGAGTGTGATGAACAACTTCACAGACGCATTGTTTCTCTTTAGAAAGTTCCTCCTTTTATTTATTCAATTTTTCCTTTGCTGTGTCTTTTGGTTTGTGAGCTATTTTTGGTTTTATATTTTTTAAAACCAAAAATACAAAGAATATGGTGAAAATTCACATTGTATACTTCTAAAAAAGGATCTTCAAAACTTCTCTTTTTTGATACACTCACAAAACTTCAAAATTTAAATAAATATATAATTATTAGTTCAGAATTTCTAAAATTTAGAGGTTTAAATTAGTAAGGAATACTATGAACCATATGTTGTTTTCCAACCTCAGTTTATGAATTTTTTTAATCTTTTATATAGATGAGCTGCCTAACATTCATCCATCTTGAACATGGAGAGGTCATTCAATAATTTCTTGAGATACCCCAAGGGTCCCCTCTTCTTTGCCCCTTTTAAATATCAATCCCAAGAATGTGTTTGGCTTCACCAAGTTCATTCATTGCAAATGTGCTTGCTAATTCAACTCTAGCTCATGTTTCATAATTATTTAGGCCGAGCAAATTTTTTGAAAACTACAAAAAGTAGTTTTTGAAAACTTGTTTTTGTTTTTGAAATTTGGTTAAAAATACAACTCTTATACTCAAGTAAGATGCAAATCATAGTAAGAAACTGAAAAGAAATAGGTTTAAATTTCAAGAATAAAAAATGAAATGGTTATCAAATGAGGTTTTGGTATTTTACTTTTGAAATTAAGTTTACGTATACTACATTTACTTGTGAGTTTCTTTGTTTTGTTATCTACTCTATAAAAATATTTTCCTAGTTCTCTTGAAAGTTAAGATAAAGGGTATATGGTTTTCAAGGTAAACATATATTTATCATCAGACACAACAATCCAACATGTTTGTACAAAAACCAAATGATGTCATAAAGGAATTAAACTTCAAATGCCACTGTCTAGAAGATTTTTCACAAAAAGACTTACATTTTAGACCATTTCTTGTAGAGTGGTGCACATATATATATATATATATACTCTCCTCAATATCTACATGCAGAAAATTTGTTTTAACATTCAACTACTCCAATTGAAGACTATAAGCAACTGTCAGTCAAATGAAAAGAACCTTGATTTGAGGTATGTCTTATTGGAAAGAAGCTTTTAGTTCAATGTTCGATCCACTAGATTCCAAGTTTCCATGATTATTACTTTTTGTCAACGAAGAGTCACGACAGGTTTATACTCTGCCGATGCAAAAAAAGAAGTATTGGTAAATCTTACAAAAAGTATCAGTAGAGGCTCTGTCGATATTGTTATGCATGCACAAAAAGCGTCGGTAGGCAAGCGGCTGAGCGTGAGAGTGAGAGTGAGAGGAAATCGATAAGGAGAGAGGAAAAAGAAAGTATGGGGAAAAAGGAAAACTGGGTAAGATTTTGAAATATCGTTTTGCCGGCACAACTTGCGTCAGCACAAGTCTAAAATGTGGGAGATTTAGAAGGTTCTTGCCCATGTAAATTGTGTGGGCAGAAACTAAAAACACAGAACTTTCTGCCCACATATATCTTTTTGCCAGTAGAGATGAAGTTGTAACACACACAATAAATGCATCAACAGAAATTATATCTACCTGTGTCTTTTGTTGTGTCCAAAAATAAACATTGGCACAATCTAAAATTCTTGTAGTGAGCATAGCTCAATTGACATAAAAAATGTACTATCAATCAAAACGTCAAAAGTTTAAAACTTCTCCAATCACATATAGTATGAAGTAAGAAAAAAAAAAGAGTATTTTTTAAAAAAGAAATTAAAGAGGCAATCTCTTCCTGTATAGCTGCTAATCACTCCTCTCTTTCATATCCTTAATAGTGTTATAAGGCAATGGCTCATTACATACTTAGGAAATGTTTGTGAGAGGTTCTGAAATGGTTAGAATTACTTTTGTTATTTTCAAAATTATTACTACATGTGTTTTTAATCATTCAAAACTAATTTTGATGATATGAAAATTACACCTAAGAATATAAAATTAATTATTAAATTAATTTTGAGTGATTTGAGTGATTAAAGGCGTATATTAAAAAAAAAAAGAAAAGGTAAATGATTAAATAGTTGGTTTAATTCAAGAAATGAGAGGAGGGAGGGAGAGCTCAGAAGAAACTCCAAAGATGAATCTTCCTTCCTTGAATGACATCTTTTCACTCTCTATCAGTTAATCTTGCCAAATTAACCTAAGGACTAGAAAAATTTTAAACAATAGAGACTGAGACTGAATTATAAAATTACAAATGATGATAATAATAATAATAATAATAATAATAATAAGACAGATATTTAAAGGACTAAACACATATATTTAGCCCAACAGGTAAAATTATAATAAAGAAGAAAGAAATCGATTAAGCTGTAGTATCATTTTTGGCCAAGTTTAATGAAAAAGAAAATGTTGGATGAGAAATCATCGGAATCAAAACTTTCTATTATTTAAATGTCTAAAAAAATGTGATGAATTATATACTATCTGTATATGGAAAATATTTCTTTGAACATACTACAACTTCACTTTTAAATTTCTCCTGAGAGAAAAAAAAATTGATACAACTATACTTTTCTTGCTTTCAATGTTTGGGAAAAATGTTTATGAATCGCATGCACTATATTTCCTATAAACGCTATCCTCTACACGAAAAAAAAAAAAAAAAAAAAAAAAAAAAAAAA
>QLSR01001496.1:3303263-3332028 GCA_031780015.1 Citrullus colocynthis | reverse complement strand
AAAAAAAAAAAAAAAAAAAAAAAAAAAAAAAAATCTTCATTCTGAAGCCAATATCATTTCTACTTTCCCAATTTTAGTCATTTGGATCCATTTCCTCATCCTGATCAATGAGATTATCCAAATAGGTTTTCCCACTATTGTAATTAGCATCTGCTTGTTCTGATGATTCAATATCTTCATCCCATTTATTATCCCCTTCCTCGGCCGAGTCCAACGATTCGATTTGTTGACCATCTGACATCCAGTCAGGGCACTTCTCTTCGTCTCCATAAACAGTTTTGCCCTCCTCCTTCACAAGATGAACAGGTGCTTCACCAGAAGATATTCTACAGAAGCATTCTGGAAGTGGATGCGATAGAAACGACGTAGGCTTTGAGAAGATGGCCTGTTTTATTAGGCCTTCCTCACCCAAGCTCTTGTTGAGATGCTCCTGCACTGTAAGTGTCCAGTTGTGCATCGGATGATACAAATTTTCACGAGTAATATTCAAAAGATTTGCCAGGAATTTCCTGTTAAGGAAAAAGAAAATGTCAGAAAAGGGAAAAAAAAAAATTTAAACGCACATCTGCTCCAACAATATGCATATCATATGTTCAACCATAAGAAGAAAATAATCCTAAATCTATCTATCACGAGATTTAGAAGATAGGAAAAAATTGTATTGTAAAATTCAAGGTGGGTTCGGTTTAACTTTTCAAGTGTTCAATTTTGAGAACAAGTCATTTTGAAAAAAATTGAAGTATTTGGCAACCACTCAAAATAGCTTTTGAAACGCTTTTTCAAAGTGTAGTTTAAACAATTTTTATCAAAAGAGTTTTCAAAAAATGACTTTTAAAAAATATTTTTTTCTCTAGTCAATCCAAACATATTCTCAATTATTTAATACACAAATATCAATATACAAAGCATCTTAACTCATTTATGGAAGTGTAAACTCCTGGAGCATAGCCAACTAGAGTATAGCTTAATTGGTTAACCATCGATTAAGAGGCCAAAGGTTTGGTCTCCAATCCCATATTGTTGAGCTAAAAAGGAACTAAAATAAATAAATAAATAAATAAATAATGGGCACCTTGAACATACCATACCAAGCAAACATTCACTCATACCCATAAATTAGATTCTAGAGAGAATTCACAACCCATGTAACACTGGACATAGGACTGTCAGCTTTCGCGATTTCCAGATGTAAGAATCAAACACTCAACATACATATATGTTGTTTCAATGTATCAAAAATATATCGTTTTCATTATTTAACTAACTTGCCCAAATAATGATTTCTTTTGTAAAATTAACAGTTAAGTTAATTATTAAGTATTAGTTATGTATCTATAGGATTTGTAAAATGAGGATATTAGTCAACTGTTCAAGACCTTTTATAAATATACGCTAATAACTAATGAGGGGTGGTTCATCATTAATTAAAATACCTGTCAGGTCGATATGTCCTAGATGAAGAACTCTCATATAGTCTCTGTCCCATGACTAAGCTTGAAAAATCTGGCCAACCGCTACCGTCATTGTTAAAACCGGGAAAGAACGCATCAGCTTCAAGACAAACCATGTAATCAAGAGCATCCAAAAGTAACCGATGGGCTTGTAACCTCATATCCATTGGCGAAGGGTCAGGTTCTTTATCAGTCTCTGTAATCCAACCATACCATCCTTCTTTCTCATGACGATAAATAGGTCTATCTGGAGGTGGAGGAAGAGGTCTTGGCCGAGGACCAGCCTTGTTCCACTCATCTTTCAGTTGTTGCTCACTTTTAGAAGGAGGCGGATGGTAAACATCAAGAGGAAGAGTGGTCTCAGGTCCAAATAAGGAATCTAGCTCCTCCTTGTTGCAAAAAGAAGTGCGATCGACCAAATTGTTAAACATTGCACGCAGAGGGATCAGCATACGCTGGCCACCAAAAATTTCAGACCCTGCTACGTAAACAATTGTTTTAGAAGGATATCCCATTGCCCGAAGGAGAACCCCAACCTGCGAAAGATTTAACAGAAATAAGTTGTCAAAATTTACCTCTTTTACTGCTCTTCGCAGTTTGAAAAATTCAGTATAATCACTAAGGGTAAAATACAGAAGTAAATGACACCCAACATAAATCAACGTTCTGGCCTCTAAATCCCTATTTCTTTAGCATGGCCAGGGACCATTCAAATGTTTTGTAGATTTGAGGAAAGAGAATCTATAGTAAAATAACAGAGATGCAATCAGTATTCCCCTGCAGACTAAGACTCTACTTCACAAATTAGATCAATAGAGAATCACAATCATTTCTTCATAAGCAAAACTTCCATTCAAATAGATAAGCATGAAGTAGGCTGAAACCAAAGATGGAGCAATGAGAAAAAACATCCATCCTCAAAGCCAAACAGAAAATCTCCATACCCCTAGTTATGTGAATTCACATTCTAACATATTTCCAACAACATGCAAAGTGAGGAATTTGAACCTCTAGCCTCAACCTCAATTAAGCTATCTTTTTTTTTTTTTTTAATATCCGTGAGTGTCTGGGTCAACTTACAACGCACCTTGAGTAATCTCACAGGAAATTCATAAGATATTAAGTTCTAGGTAGGTGGCCACTATGGATTGAACCCATAACCTCTTAGCCATTTATTAAGACTATGTCTTCTTTTTTACAAATACGCCAACCCATGATGGTTCCTCAATTAAGCTATCCTCATGTTGGCTATTCCTCCTCCGGATTACAGTGTACAAATTCTTGCACAGTTGTCACAATTTCTAAAAGTACACTGAAGTGCTAGAAATACTGAGCTGGAAATACAAATTTCATGGATCAGAAACATTAGAAGCATCAAATACAATGTGATTTGCTTACAGCAATTTAAAGTGCATCCTAACCTTTATGTCTACACTTAAATGCTCGAGCTAAATCCTTGTTTGAATGCATCACTAAAGCATGTTACTGCTGTGACAAGCAAACAAAATCCCTAATAGCTATACGATTAAAAATTAAATAAAAAATACTAACTCTAAGAATGAAAATGGAATAAATGCGGCCAAGCATAAAATAACACACTTTATTTTTGCTAGAACTATCTTTTAACATACACAAATTTAATCTGACACAACATCAAGATCCATCAGTAGCTCAAGCACATAAAAAGCATACATGTTAATTCTTAAGAAGAATGAAAAGCCTATTTCGTGGATAAGAAGATCCTTTCACCTATTTATATCTCAAATAACGGGGTGAAATGATATCAGTCCTTTATCTTATCAATCTTCAGGTATTATATTAATACCTACCCCTTCACTCCAAAACAATGTTTCTAGAAACTGTTCATTTGTTAAATGTAGGAAACGTTAAAATTAAACGAGAAAAAATTCATAACCAGTTGAAGTTTGAACTTCCAATCACATGCTAAAGCAGCTAAATCTAGAAGGTAGGGCATTCTAAGATAAATTGTAACTAAAATATCCATTCTTCAGGTATTATATATATATTTATACCTACCCCTTCAATCCAAAACATAGTTTCTAAAAACTGTTTATCATTTAAATGTAGGAAACACAAAAATTTAAACTATAAGAGATCCATAACCATTTGGAAGTTCAAACTTCTAATAATAAGTTAAAGCAGTTAAATCTAGAAATATTGACATTCTAGAGAAAAATTAGAACTAAAATACCCAGCCTTCATAACCATGAGTATCCAGTTCATTTCAGCACAGTTTACTTATCTCATTATCAATTATCTATACTTATAAAATTCGGTATGAAAAGACTTATGATACATTAAGATATTTAACATCTTCAGTAATAATAATCATAATTTGAACCAATTATTTCATAGACTTCAACATTAACTACTTAGCCCATTCAACTACTGAACTAACTCAGGGTGGTCATTGTCATTCACATATCAGATTAAAATCTTTATTTGGAAGCCTAGGATTTCTCCAGCTGGTTTATCCCTTATCTGGTAATCAGAGTATAAGGCAGCAATAAAGGGATGCTCAACTTCAATAGTAGGTTGTGCTTAAAAAGCTGAGTGCTTTCATAAAAAGAAAGAACTAGTATGTTATGTACAAAAAAGAAAAGTTCAGATAAATAACACAATCGTGGAAGACTTGCATACAGTCAATAAGAGTGATTAATCAAGCTCAAACCTCTTCAGGCATTAGAGGACAGGCACCGTTATCTCTTCGTTTGCGGGAATCTACACTCAGTTCTTCCCTGATAATCCCTTTTTTTATCATCTGCACCCTTCGATACTGTATGAGTTCAGTGTGCACATCCTAAAAAAATACAATAGAACTCAACAAAAACGATAAATAACACGAAACTCATGAGAATCAAACGCCACTTCTGTTGTTAACTATTATGCAGAAAAACAGCCTCAGACAGCTACCTGAAAGAGTTCAGCACATCCATGGTATGCCAGAATATCTCTTATTAATCCAGGATGAAAAGCAAGGAAAGGTTGGCCCCAAGCTCGTAACCTGTAAATTGTAGAAGACATTGTCAAGGTTCATCAGGTGCATGCACAGTTCATGACTCCAGTACACATGTCTATGATATTAAATCATAATCCACACAGCAATGCTGGAGCCATATACATGCAGAGATTATCTTCTCTGTTTTTTTTTCCCCCCATCAACCATAAGCAATACTTATAGTGCAAAATAATAATAATCATAATAATAATAAAATAAATCAAATCCCAGTGCATTAATCAGAAGATACCTCTGCACTATTTTCTTTCCAAGCATCTGAACTTCTGGCCGGAAGTTGAGTGCATGGAAGGCGACCCTGCATCTAAGTCTCTGTAGTTCGGACATGCCAGAAGGAAGGACTGACTGGAGATAGAAAATATGAGAAATGAAGTTCCCCAATCCATATGTATATTGTCTATACATTCAAAGAAAATGTAAAGCAACAAAATGAGCAGAAAATGCAGGGAATGAGCACCACTAAGGAAAGCTCACAAAACATCCCCACAAAACTTATCAGACTACAATAAATTGTCAACAAATTAACTAATATGGATGATAAATTGATGATATGCTCCATATTGTTCTTGTAACTGATGTTTTTAGTCAAATGTTGGAAAAAGGTGCCAGGGACGACTTTGTACAGGTTTAACTTTCAATGTAGAGAGATTTCACATCTCCCACCTTCAATTTGCTGATGACACATTCCTTTTTTCTACCCATGATAAGTCTAGAAAGACTTGGCTGGTTGCTTTGAGACTATTTCTGGCCTGACGATTAATCTCTTTAAATTCTTGTTGGCCGGTTTGAACATACCAAAAAATGAGGTTTCAACAGCTACAGATGAGTGGGGCTGTGCCGCTGGCATCTAGCGTGAGGATGCCTCTCGGTGGTAACCCTAAGAACAGGCAACCAAATGTTGACAAAATTGCTAGAAATTTGGATTGGTGGAAGAGTCTTGCTGTTTCTTGAGGAGGAAAGCTTACTTTAGCCAATTCCATCCTTACAAGCATTCCGTTGTATTATTTTTCTATTTTTTTCAGGCCCTAATTCTGTCATCAAATCCTTGGAATTAACTGGGAAATAACTTTCCTTCCCTATTGCGAAATATAGGCATTGGTAACCTTGCTTTGAGGAATCAAGCTCTACTAGCCAAGTGAGGCTGGCATTTCTTGGTTGAGAATGAGGCATTATGGAGGAAAGTCATTGCTACGAAGTACCATTGGAATAAGCACAATTGGTGGCCCTCAATGATTAGTCTATAAGGGCCCATGGATCTAGATTATGAAGAATATCCCTCTCTCTGCTGGTTGGTACAAAATTAAGCTTGGCCAAGGTAATAAAACTCACTTTTGGAAAGAAAAATGGTTGATTGATGTGCCTTTGTTTGAAGCTTTCCCAAGACTTTACAGGGAGTCTGTCACTAAAACTTCTTGTGTTAACCATCGCTGGTCTTTGCCTATTAATGACTGGAAGGTGGATTTTAGAAGAAACTTTTCTGATTTGGGGGGGGGGGGCGGGGGGGGGGGGGGGGGCGGGGGGGGGGGGGGGGGCGGGGGGGGGGGGGGGGGCGGGGGGGGGGGGGGGGGCGGGGGGGGGGGGGGGGGCGGGGGGGGGGGGGGGGGCGGGGGGGGGGGGGGGGGCGGGGGGGGGGGGGGGGGCGGGGGGGGGGGGGGGGGCGGGGGGGGGGGGGGGGGCGGGGGGGGGGGGGGGGGCGGGGGGGGGGGGGGGGGCGGGGGGGGGGGGGGGGGCGGGGGGGGGGGGGGGGGCGGGGGGGGGGGGGGGGGCGGGGGGGGGGGGGGGGGCGGGGGGGGGGGGGGGGGGGTGTTGTTCCGGATGGGGGAAGAGAGGGGAAGTGTTTGGTCTATCTTTACTTTATACAGGAGAGTGTTTGCTTAATTAAGGTGGATATCTTATTTTAACCAATCCAAGAACCGAAGTTTATAATAGGAATGATACATATTCTGATGTCCCTAGAATTCTGTAAGGGAACTAATAAGGGTTTATGGGTAGGAGTGGTATGGTATTAGTAAGGGCATAAGGTAATTAGCGAACTCATGTCCTAAATCACTCAACAATGTCTACCTTCCCTATATTTATAAACAAACACACTAACTCTCTAACTAATTAACTTTATGCCCTTACTAATACCATACTATCCTACCCATAAACCCTTATTAGTTCCCTTACAATTTCCAACCTTGGTAGACAAGTTAAACATCAGAGAGGCAGAAATAATGCACACAAATTTAAACCATTTAGTTATCTTAATATCAACACAGAAACTTGGAAGCTTATGAGTAAAGCTACCTGCAGACATCCGCCGTCATTAAGAACCAAGCCTATGACCTTGGCATTCTTCAAGCTAGGAAGAACTTTCTGAAGATAATAGCTAGGAGAGGCTGAACTTTTGGGTTTAAATGTAGGGAACTCATTTCTTTTCCTTGAAGCCTTCAAATTATCGGGCAAACTTTTCACAACAACTACATCATTTTTTAGATAAGATATGAACTGTTCTTCGTTGTAAAGATAAGAAAAGCTCTTGAATCTGTCACTGAACAATTAATAACAAGCGTAAGCAGTAAGATGAAGATCACTCCCATATGGAGCCTAAAAAGGATAAGACAAGAAATGACTAGCATATTAATTAATATATACCTGATGCCCCTTGTGCGAGTACTTTCTTGAATCTCTGGGAGGACAAGAGTTGCATTCAGTAGCCTAGAGATAGCGACCAGATCACAGATCTAGAAAATTAAAAAAATACAATTTTAGTAATTAAAAATTAAAGAAAAAAAAAGGGAAAAAAAAGCATATTTTTCATATAACTTACCGAAGATCTTATATTTGCAAAACCACCAAATATTTTTGCATAAATGAAACCATTACTCTGTTCACTTGGGGCTGTAAGGAAACGAGAAATGATTAGTAATTCTCTAAATCTACTCATAATTGCAGCAGTTCAACAAGAAAAGAGAAAGGGAGAAATGTTAAAACTAAAGGAAACAAAGTAGAAGAAATTTAAGTTAAAAATAGAAAGTCAAGATCACATGGAGTGGGAAGCATATGATGTGCGCACATGTATAGAGGAAAAGATGTCACAACATCTACTAAAACTGTGTCAATGATAACTCAATTACACAGAATTCTTTTTCTTTTTTGGAAAAAGATACCACACTTTTCATTAAGAAAATGAAAAGTGACTAATGCTCCAAGATACAAGAGGACAAAAAGAATGAATTGCACAGAATTATTAAGTTATTCTGTAATGAAAATGATTAAAAGAAGTGAGATTTTGGTAGAGCACAACAGAACTTAGATCTTTTTTTTCTTTTTTTTTTTTTTTTTTGAAAAGGATACAAATTTTCTCATTAAGAAAATTGGAAGAGATTAATGCACAAGGATACAAAAAGAGAATATAAACTGAAACATAAAAACTGCATACAAGGAATCATAAAATAACTAAGCAAAAGTTCAAAAACTACTAGCCAAAGCCAAAGCTTAATGAAGCTCTAAAAAAACAGTCCAACAATGAAAAATGTCCCGGCCAAAGCTAAATGAAGCTCTAAATAAACAGTCCAACAACCACATTTTCTAAAATAAGAAACAGAAATTTGTATTCAATCAAAGGCCAGAAACAAAAGATGGGAGACGAGACATCTGCAAAGAGCCAAGGGATTCCAAAACAGCTTCACAATTGGCAAGAATATGTCTACAAAAGAAGGGACCAAGAAGACGAATGGAGCTTGATAAGGTCCTAAAGATTGTCTATGCTCAAATTCTGCCCTCGAAGATTCTTTGATTCCTTTCTAGCCACAAATGCCAACGAATAATAAAACCAATTTTTACGAATAATAAAACCATTTTTTTTTATAGGAAAGAATATCAATTTTAAAGTGGGCTCCAGCTAGCCCTTAAATTTCCTAATAATTAAAGGTCTTGCCAAAGTAATCCTCCAATTGCTACTAGAGTGATTTGAACAGTCATAGACCTTTTTTTGTATGGTCTCTTATTGTTGTTCTTTTATTGGTTCCATACTCCTAACAGTTCCAGAGGAGAATGGAGCCAAAAGCTTGTGTTGAATTGAACCTACTGCCAATTTTGATAGAAAGATACTCTTAAAAAGTTTTCCTACAATCAACCATAAATTTCAAAGAATGGCCATGTGAGCTTCTGCTGATTGTTCATAAACCAGCATCCTTTATCCTCCTCATGAGTATTCACAATAACTCCATATCAATCGTCCACACCCATTTGGAGACCAAAGCAGAACCTCCCTGACCTCCCCACCCCCTCTTATGACCAGAGACTATTTCCCAACCAAATAAATGACTACTCAAATCAATACTCTCACAAGTCTGGAGAAAATCTCTCATTCCAGAATTTTAGAAACCTTAGTTGGGTTCTTGAATGAAGAAAGAAAACTTTTGTTGGGATTCATTAAACCTTTGTTCTCAAAGTGCAACTATTGGTTAATGTAACCCTCCTTGATGTGCAATTTTTTCATGCAACGCACATTTTGAATTAAGTTTCATCGATGAAAGGGGAGATTTTGAGAAGCTGTTGGTGGCAGCTTTTTTTTTCCGCCATTGGGTTGGAAGGGAATCGCCATATTTTGAGATACCTTCTTTGACACTATCCACTGTTGACATTATGACCCTTTTGGTTAGTTTCGGAAGTTTCCTCTTCCTCACTGCTTTTTTTAAAACATTTTTTTATTAGAATTAACACCTTTGTTTCTCTCTACCCCCCCACACACACACCCAAAACTTAAATGCTTAAGCTCTAATCCAGTAATCAAATGTTTGCCTTTTGAACTTTAAATAAAAGGACAATTTACAATCTAAATTGGTTTTTTGGCTGAAAAAATGTGAAACAAGCTTATAAGACATACTGAAACTCAGTGAAACTTACGAAACTAGTAGAGTGGTCGATAAGATCTGATAAAAAAGCAAAATTCTCTAGCCATTTCACAGTAAGATCATTTTTTATCAAACATTAACAATATAACTTGTTAGATCCAATCACAAAAACAATACATAAAGACATCAAAATTCCATTACCATGATAGCTACTTCTGGAGTTGGCATAGGGTTGCAACGAAGCTAATGGCTTTACAGCTCCCCACAACTTCTTGCTCCTATAACCCTGCGGCAATTGAGGCAAATTAAACTTAGCACGTGGCCATAAAACACACTCAGAGAATAATAACTGAAGTAAGCAGTTGATATATACCTGCCCACCAATAATTGAAGTATTCAGCATACTAGCCATCTGGGTGTAATATACCAAACTTACGCTCGACGATTTAGCGATAGAGAGGTGAAGCAACAGAGATGCCAAAGACAAGACAAGAACGAAAAGAGCAATCCATTTGATCTTTGATCTGAACACCATCTTTGCTCATCCAGGACCAATAGCGGTCACAATTCCACTATATCCTAATACCACATGCAACGCAATAATAATTGCAATTCATATCCAAATCCAAGATCCATTGGCCGCACGCATCAAGAAGTAAGAATCAACGCAAATGCTAGCGTCCAATGTATAATCCCTAAGGAATGGAAAGTAAAACCCAAAAGCATTTTCAAATGGGGTACCGCGAAACATACAGAAAACCAAACCGACAGCAAAAGTCATGCAGAGCAACAACAGTTACATCAGAAAGAGAGTAAGAAATCCCACGATCTGAAAATGCAAGCATGGATTTGAAGAAAGAAAAAGGTATGAAACTAACCTTGAAATACAATCGAATCGGGAAACCAGCAGGAAATGAAAGAAGAAGCGCGTATTGCAGAAGAAGCAGAGAGAGAATGGAAGAAGGGGAAGAAATTAGAGAATAATAAAGAGTGATAAGACGAGGAAGAGAAATGGAGAATGAAGAAGCTGTGGCGAAAAAAAAGCGAAGATTGGATTACCTGAAATTGAAGAAAGAAACAAAAGAAATGGGAGTTTTCAAATCAGTATCGTGACCAGTGTCCGTTCTATTATTCTATAAACTATATGCCAACTGTTCACTACTTCCACTCACTCCATTTCTTTTTCCTTCGTTTCTGGTTATAAATGACAAAAATTTTAAGAAAATATTTTTAAATATAATAAATGCAATTAGTGTTGGTTAAGACAACGATATACTTTGCAAATATTTTTGTTTATTTTACTATATTTGAAAATAATCTAACAAATTATCAACTTCTTTTTTGAAAAATAGAATATTGAATTTCAGTGGTTTTCTCACTCAACTTTGAAAATGGAAGGTTGATAGATAATTTCCCTCCTGCCATCCTTCTTTCTCTTTTTTTTTTCTTTTTTTTAGTCTTTTTCCTAGATAAATTTACCTTAAAGAAATTAAACATAGGCTTCATGTAGTTCAGCCCAATCTTGTTATTAATACTTCTCAATAGTAGGTTTAGATTTGTATATTATGAATATACTTGATTCGTTAAATGCCTTGACAACCTTTTGGTCCATTAATAATAAGACATGAGAAGAATTTCATACTACTTATTCTTTGCAATAAGAGCAAGGACATTCTTCTAATTCTAAGGCCTATCATGCAAGCTATAACATCTAAGAAAAGCTTTGTAATAAACTAGGCACTGAGAATAGATACAAGACTATGCGGTGACTATACAGGTAATATGTTCAAGAGTTTTATATACCTAAAACTATACAAAAAGAATGAATAAAATTTCCTACAATTAACAATCTGAGGTGGACGCCGAGAATGTTAGTCAAATGTCATTTAGAGTCAGATAGCATACATTGAGAATGACGATGGAACCATGTGATAATAGTAGAGTTAAGCAGGAGCTAGTTGCTACTTAAGCATATCTAAGTATATTTACATACCTACAAACTTTGGGTTTGTGAACCCATCTCTCGATGTTTCGACGACACATTAATCTTATCTCTAAGACGCATGGTAAGTTTACATTGGCAAAAGATGAACTACATCTCTAAACCTTATCTAGTCTTGATAAATGCTAAAGATTAACCATCTACTCTCTCAAGCTAAACAGTCTTGCTTGTTAAATTTGTTTGTCAGACAAAGTTATGCAAGCTAATGATATGCATTAATCAAGATGTAACATATTTAATATTGCTTAAGAAAAACTAGCTTCTAACATCTAACTCATTCAATATTCAAATAACATGGTGTAAAGTATTTAATATGGAAATAAGTGGAAGATAATCGTCAATCGAACTTATATTAAGAAAATAAACCATTCTCTCGAATGTCATTAACAAAACATAAGTAAGAAGGAGAGAAATGAAGATTTAACAGAAATGGAAGATGTCAAGCCGCCACTAGCAATGTCTTGCTTCATGGAGGCTTGAGATGGTTGTTATCTGATACATAAATTTCATAGGGTGAAGGTTCTTACTCACTAGGAGATGACTCTGAAAATTCTCAGAATCCTTCTCACAGAAAAGCTTGAAATGGAAGCTGGTTATAGTGAAGGAGAATTTGTGCATAGCTTTCGCCTCTTAAACTTGTTTCTCTCCTCCTTTGAATGGAGAAGCTTTGGGCTATTTATAGGCGTCGAAAAGTTGAACTCATGATAACCTGACACCTTTGCATTAAATTTCATGCCCTGCTGCGCAGACTTTTCACATCATCAGCCCATTGGTTCTACCATGATCTGATAACGTGTAATCCTTTTGCATATTGATATGACAGCTTTTGCCCATGCGTCTGTATCTGCTTTTTCTTCTCAACGCATGAGTTTCCACTTTTGTTCTTGCAGTAGCTTCCTCTCTGGTGCTTGAGTTATTTGTGCTTCTTTTCTACTTAATCCTGCGTTAAGAACAGAAAAGCTCATATATTTTTCAGGTATTTTCTTTTGTAAATGGTGCCAACGCATGGTAATACATATTACATAATTCAACGGCCAAAATCATGTGTTTAGCCCTAAAGTTACTCTAATTAATTCAAATAGTGACTATAATAACTTGTATTTCTACAAGTTATCATCTATCAAGAAACTTTCAATAGTTGTTTCAAAATTGAAAGTCCAAAATATGGGTACAGATTAAGTAGAAAGTTAAAAATTTTGATTATAAATAAGGTAGTTCATATATATATTAAATTTGAGGGAGGGCCTAATGTCACACCCCCCCCCTCCCAGATTTCCTTCCTAACCAAGGAGTAGGTGCAACCTACACACACACGTCATCTTATACTTGAAATTCAATTCAATACCATATCAATTGTACAAAACTTTATGCTAGTGAAACATTATAAGTTAAACATAAGTTTTACATAAGGTTTCTCAGCTCATAATTTATCATAAATGTGTATTTGTTCAGCATACAGTACAAAAGCCACACTCGTTATGCCACAAGGATCATGTATGACAAAACATGTACTTAGACTGAGTATTTACAACTATCCCAGAGAACCAATGCCGAGTAAGCCCAGACGAAGATCTTCTGTAGGTTAGGCATCCCGGACACGCTCGTTACTTGAAACGAACAACAATAAACAAGAAAGCGTGAGCCTAAAGCCCAGTGAGTGACTAAGTTATCTATTACAATATAATCCTTCAGTTAATGTTGATCATAAAAACTACTATATATCTTATTAGTACAGATTACTATAAAAACTACTATATATCTTATTAGTACAGATTACTGGGTCACTCTTGCCATTTAACAATATAGCGTAAATATCTTTCTAAGAAGCAGCGGAGCAAAGCTCAACGCAATTAACCTCATAATTCAATTCCTATTATTCTTATATTCATACGCCTTCACATTCCGTCCTTCGGCATTTCAACTCTCAAGTGCTTTCTCATATTGTCCCTCAGCACTGAGTTTCATTATTAATTCACTGCTCAAGTGCCTTCACTCATGGTCCCTCAGCACTGAGCCATCATGTACTGATTTTCCATATGCCTTCTCACAAGGTCCTTCGGCATTGGAAACTATCTCAAGTGCCTTCACTCAGGGTCCCTCGGCACTGAGTTCCATATATCATATCCTCATAGGCCTTCACACATGGTCCTTCGGCCGTGGTTTGCATTTAGATAACATGCATACAGGAGTTCATATATTATACACGTTTTCACATGCACAATGTTGAAAATAATCCTTGGATAATTAGAAAGTCACTCACGATTTATCTTAGGCCCTGAGCGGATTATATGCTTTTTTGAGCTCTTCTTAGCCTGTAAAAACACATTTCTCACATTAGGTTTCCTTTGAACTCCTTTTTCATAATCATTTAGTATGCATATTAATAACTGGCGATACTCTATGTCATTAGCGAGACTACCAGCAAAATTCACACTACTGGGTACTGCATTAGCGAAACCGGAGTGAACTAGATTAGCGATATCACCTTAAGGAGCGATACCTAGCGAGACTTCAGTGAGAGTTATGAGACGTAGAGCTCTTTGCGTTATCAGCGACACTCGTTCCGCTGCTCATTCTCCAGCTCCTTAGCGATACCACAATCTAGCGACACCTGATATCAAAGTTTCCTTCCTTCCCTTCTAACTCTTTCTTTATCCTCAAAATTTCAGACCATGACTTGTCTTCGTTTAAGAATTATTCCCAAATAACTTTGGCTGCCTTGATTTGCTTAGTAGTTCAACTCCGCTTACTTCCTCCTAGAGATTAACACATTTTTGCTCGGATTTAGCTTAAACATCCTTCATGGAAGTTGCTAAGAATTGAATCAACTTACTAACCTCAAAATTTCAATTCTAGCTTCAACTTCCTCAACTCACTCTCCTTCAAATACCGATTGGTGTCCAGATTTATCAGCAACAATCAAGCTTCTGGTTCCAGCTTCAAAGTTACCATGAAAATGATCTGGTTTCTACCTGAATTCGATATAAGCACCTTCTTCCACCTCTCCTCGTTGTTCGTCTGCGAAATGAAGTTAATTTGAGTTCAAAAATATGTCCAAAAAGGCTTAGTTATTCGATGCATTTCTTTATATGTCAATATAAATCACCGACTTACCAGCTCTAACATCATCTTCCTTTTTGAATTAGCCAACACAACCTTCCGCGCATGGCTTCGGCAACGCATAGTCTCAACTTACTATGCCACTGATTGCCTAACGCCAAATAGCCGACTACCGCATGGCCCTCTCGGCCACTTTTCTATGCCCGACGCATACCATCCTTCAACGTATTGGCCATCTCAACGCATAGCAATGCCAACTTCTAGCACATAGTAGCCTTCAACACATACTTCTACTAACGTCCATTGCACCCTTCTTCCTTCACATCAACTTCCACGTCGAGCTGCCCTCTTCAACGCATGCCTACCAGCAGTCACTCTTGTCAAACTTTAGACATACCCTCAATGCATGGTCACCCATCGCATGGCCAAAACTTAACTATTTTTGCTCTCACACAACTCGGTCAACTTTCTTTACTTGTCTATCCCATAGTTTCTTCTTACTTGCCTTCTCTCAATAACAAGTACGGGACTTACACCTGACACACAACACACAGATGTCAAATACAGTGCTTTAGCAAGAACAGAGACAACAAGTAAATAGAAACAATTAAGTAGTAGTAGAACACACAATGATTGATAATCTAGTTCGGTAATATACCACCTACGATTAGGGAGAATTGTGCCAGCGAAAGATATTTCACTAATATGATGAAATCAAATGATTACAATATTGTACTTATCTGTAATATAAAGGACTATTACAGTGATACATGTAAAGCCTAACTTATTTGAACACCTAAGGTCCTCTTAGGTGAGATCTCAATTGAACTTAAGCTCCTCCTAATTGTGTGGCTACTAGTGATACGACACTTTGGCTCCCCCTAAGTGTGTGAAACTCCTTCTCACTATGAAGATATTGTTTCTCCTTCTTGTGAACTTCCCTTCACTTGAAAAACTTAGGCTCCCCCTAAGTCATAGAATTTCTTCTCAATCAACTTTGTCTTAGTTTTCCTTAAGGACAAATAATGCTTCTAAATAGCGAAACACTCGCTGAAGAGCCATTGTAGAACATGACGCCAACAATCAAGACTCTCTCTTCTTTGCAAACAACGAACATTTCTAGAGTCAAAACACAATGATCAATTTCACACATTAACAAATGCGACAACCCTAACAAAATGACCGATTGCCCTTAAATAGCACAAGGAAAATAAAGAAAAAAAAATCTTCAAGAAAAATTTCTGAAACAAGCACAAGGAAGGCAGCTCTAACAATATAAACCTAGTGCGGCCCAGAAAAAGGAGAAATTAATAAAGAGATGGTTCAAAACTAAGGTAATTAGCATTATGTCTTCTATTTCAAGTAATTTTCTCAATGTATATTTATTTAATTATTTATTATTAGAATAGAAGATTTTTGTTTTCGTTGATTGACATTAGTAGTACTTTTGTTCAATTGTTTGTAATTTGGTTTTTCATTTCTTTGCTTTTCTGCGCAGAAAATATTTCTCTACTCCATTTATTTTTTACTTTTTCTTTTTTCCTTCTCATAATGTAAATTCATTTCATACAAACTACTACTACACATAACAATCATTTCT
The DNA here is from genome assembly GCA_031780015.1 of Citrullus colocynthis. NCBI lineage: Eukaryota > Viridiplantae > Streptophyta > Magnoliopsida > Cucurbitales > Cucurbitaceae > Citrullus > Citrullus colocynthis. The sequence continues at coordinate 3,316,037 of QLSR01001496.1, read as the reverse complement.
AACAGTTTGAAAAGGAGAATTATCTGTTGCAATGTTTTCTTTTTTAAGTTTCATAATCATATGACATACAAAAGTAATCTACGACGTAGTCATTTCAAATGAAAATAATATCTATTACTAATCGATTTCCATTTTTAACATTTTTCCTATATAGATATTAGTTCTTAGAAACTAAATTAATATCAATTTGTGTTTTTAATGGCATGTTTAACACCATGTCGTTTTTGAGTTGTTGCCAACACACACTATAAATAATTAAGTTCACCTCGGATTTTCGTAGATTAATCTATCTCAATTGATAATCTCTTAGAAACAAAATCATTAACATCTTATGCTATTACCTCACAACCCTTCTAATCTCATAATTTTATCTCCTTTTGGGTAAAAGTATTGTTAACAACCTTGATCTTTTGTCATGTACTAGCGAAAGTAGATCTATTAATGAATTGCATAGAGGCATGCATGTTCAGACTCGCACGATGGATGATGTTTCATGTAATAAGGATTGTCTCAAACAGAACAAACCTGGTGGGTTTTGCTATCCCAACTTAGATGGACCTCCGAAAGAGAAAGATTGTTGTTGTTATATTTGATCATGGAAACGAAAAAAATTTGAGTATATTAATAACACTGTATAACCTTTATCTTAAACCTTTAAACAAAGTTACACCAAAAAATTTAATCATCTTATCTACTTTTACATCTTTCTTAAAAATATTAATTACTAATTACATGCATCATTGTCGAAAAAAGATATGTATTTCTAATGGATGGTATGATAATGTTTTAACGATCGTGAGTTGTAATATCACAACTCAATACTACAATTAGAATGTAGAACGTTATTATAAAACTTTTATCGAGCTCTCTCTTATACTTTTGACGATAAAATGATATCAATAAAATATTACATTGTTACTAGATACTTTTAAATACTTTTAAAACATAATTAGATGTATAAAAACTTTAATATACTACGTGGCGTACGTACTTTTAGGTTAAACTTTTAGTAGAGAAGTACGCCATGAAGACTAATTTACACAAAAGTTGGTGCAATGATGTATAGCTCAATAATAAGCACGTTTGATCATAAAAATAAGCATTTATAAGCATCTAATTTAGATTTCAAAAGAATTAAGGACAGTAAAGATGGTTAACTCTATGATCTAAATATATACTGATCCAAGCAAGGTAATTAACTAAATCAAGTATTATGAAGAAATCAAACACAACAAAGATAAAACATATCGTTTTGTATTTTCTACTTAATATGTACCAATTACTCTAGTATGCTACAACAATGCATCAAAAATTATAGATACTTATTAAATGTAGTTCTTTCATCATTCAATTGTTAAATAAGAAATAGTGAATTTTCTTGCATTTATATTGACATGTAACTCATTTACCATTAAAATAAAATTTTAAAAAACAGCAACCTAGCTTAGGTGATCAATTTTAACTTGAAAGTAAATACAAAATTAACATCCACAAATGAAGTAAATGAAAAATTGGGGAAAAAATAAATGACAAATTAGGATTAGGATCAGGGCACGAAATCACGGAGTGAAAGAGATTAATTATGCATATAATATAGTTCATAGACTAAAAAAAGTTGCAACTGTTTATTCAAACTTTAAATTGTTCAAGAAAATTGAATATTAAAATGTATATTTTGAAGTTAGAAAGTTGTAACGTAATTGTTGATGAAAGAAGAATTACTCGTGAAAGTTTCTCTATCAATGATTGATGCTTTCATATTCTTCTTCACCACATTTCTAAAAAAGAAAGATTATACCCCAAATATTTTTTTTTACTATGACTTAACTACTAATTTATGAGCACCTTATTAGTCTAACCAAATGAAGGGCTAAGATCACGAAGATTCTCCTATTGTCATTCTTTTTTACTCTAAGCCAAGAGAAGTAAATATAAGACAGTTCGATGTAGAAGGTTTTTTCTTGTCTTTTATTTTTCTCTCTTTTATTGTTGTTTAGTACGAAAACTACGACCAGATGGTAGTGTTCAAACCTACACAATGATGTTTCATGTAATAATGATTGTCTCAAACAAAACAAACTTGGTGGGTTTTACTATCCTAAGTTACTTGGATCTTCGGAAGAAAAAGATTGTTGTTGCTATATTTCATCATGGAATTTTTTTTTTAGTATATCAATAACATTGTATAACCTTAATTGTAAACTTTTAATAGTTATACTAAATAATATTTGTTTTATTTAACTATGTTCCCTACTTTTCATCTTTTTAAAGACGTTAATTCTTATACGCAAGCAAATTTATTGTCATTGTCTAAAAAAGAATGTCATTGTTATAAAACACAAGAACAACAAGAACAAAGAAAAGCAACTAGGGGAAAAATTAGATATCAAATGTTATATGGTGATCAATTATTGTATGTATTACAAAGGCACCATACAACAACATTAATATTTAACATTTTCGTGTAAAAGAATATTTTTTAATGTGTTGAGCATTTGTGGATATGAGTTCTCTCTTGGGAGGTGCATTTTTTTTATAAAAAGAAATGTCATTATTAAAACACTTTCATACGGTTAATTACATTTTTCCATTCAAATTTGCTTGAGAACAAACAATAATTTAAGTTTGAAGGTGTGATAGCTTGTATTTGTAGGCGTTATTTTGGCCTTTTAACTTATGCTTGTCTTGGAGAGAGCAAGTACTTTAGGATGTAAATCATACCGCATGTTTTAGTAATAAGTGAGTCAAGTTTTGTTAGTTTTTGGGTGCTTGTTCGAAGTTGTGTAGGATTTGGATAATGGGATTTATAGATTACACATCTAAGATTTGATTTGTTTGCCCCAATCAGAGCCCAAATTTGTTTAGTTGATTCCTAACCTAATTTTAGATGATTTGTGATAAACATAGGGAAGATGTTGTTAATCAACACAAACGTAATCGACTCTATCGTTACTCATATTAAGCATGCATTTGTTACAATTATGAGTAACCATTGTATATATAGTATACATGAGCAATCTACACTATAGGCGACTAATCTGTCACATTAATCGAACATCCATTGCACATAAATTCAAACAAGGAGTAGAAAACAATAAAGCTAAGAAATCCATATGTGTTTTCCAAACCACTCTAAAAATTAATTCAACTAAAATTATATTTTCCTTAGGGTGTTTTCAAATATTGTAAAATGAGCTAACTTATTTACAAATATAACAAGATATCACAGTCAATAAGTGATATATAAGTGATTAGCACTAATAGACATTTATCAGTGTACTATTAGACAATCATATATGATAGTAGTCTATCAGTGTCTATCATTGTCGGCCGTGATAGACAGTGACATTTTCCTATGTTTGAAAATATTTCCAACAGTTTTGCTATTTAAAATAACTACTCTTAGAAATACAGTATTTGATGTTATAAATTCAATTCATCTTTTTTTAAAATTGAGATACGTATGATGTAACATATTAGAAATAATATAATATTACAAGATAATAATTAAACAAAAAAAATTTAACATAAAACATGTTCATGAATTAATTAATAATAGCTCATAGTCAAACTAATATTTATTGGATAGATACAACTAGTTTTATGATTTATAAATATAGTATCAAACACATGTAAAGTAACTATTTAAATTATAATACAATTTTTAATCGGCTATCAAACACTTATCTAAAAACATCAAATACAACTCTGTTTTCATTAAATTCCTTATTTTCAAACTTCCTATCAAACAACTCGTAGTTTTTCAGAATTTTGCATGATTTGGATCATAGAATCCGAAAACAATTTTCGAAAATAAAATCCAAATTATCTATCAAACACATATTTCCTAAACTCAATGAATCTAAAAAACATAAGACAACATTCGGATTGCCAACCCGACAAACCCTAAATTTTGTAGAAAAAATATTAATTTTTGGTTGAGGGGTCTAAATGTGAATCAAACTCTATGCTTGGGTTAAGAACACAATATCAATTATCAATAAAAGATTTAGTCTAAACCATTAAATAAAGTTTAGAGTAGATATACCAATAATTACACACAAATTAGGAACTTATTGAAACATAGACTTACAACAAAATGCAAAAAAGAACTGAAACAGTTGTCATATTTCAAGACAGTTTAGTACCTTTATGAGTGATTTTGAAATGGTTAAAATCACTTTATTATGCTCAAAATCACTTTGAGATATGTCTTTAATCACTGAAAATTAATTTAATATTTAATTTTACACTTTTTATTACAATTTTCATATCATTGATATTTGAAAGATTAAAAACATGTTTTAAAGTGATTTTAAAAATAACAACAACAATATTAACCATGTCGTTATCATTCCCAAACATATCATTGATTGCTAAGAGCACCGATGCTTCATTCCTCGGAACCAAACAAAGATGGCAATAAGTTCCACAAAGAAGCAAAGTACCAATAACACAATCTATGTAGGGAACTACAACCCTTTCTGTTTGTAAATGCTAATTTTGTGACTAAGACCAATTGTGTGGAATTTGTATTATGCTCTTCATAGAATCCATGTGATCCAAACACAAGGGGATAACTTCAAGCTCACTAGCTTGCTTGCAAATATACCTCAAAAGAGAAATCACAATAGAGATATGCATACAATTTTCAGTATGCAGCCATTCTAAAGTTGTTTGGTATGACAAGATACTTCTTTCCTTGGTAATCTCTCACTCATATCTTCTGATTGTATAGAGACCTGAGAGGATTCAAAATGAACTCTAGCATGTAGCAATGGAGAGATTTACAGGCAAATGCTTATCGTTTACAAAGATAATCATCCATCATGAAGCTGTAAACTGTATCTCCCTCATTCATTTACTATTGGTTGCAACTATTTTGACTATTCTGCTTAGCTTAGTCTATTTCAGATCTAGTTATGTTTACCTTATTGACTTTGTCTGTTATTTGCCTCCCGATCATCTGAGAACGTCGGTTTCCAAGTTCATCAAACACTTGGAACTTTGCAACCTGTTCGATAAAGAGGGCTTGAATTTCCAAGAGAGAGTCTTTGAGAGGTCGGGAATCGGACCTGACGCTTGTATGCCACCTTCTCTGCATAAAATCCCGCCAGATACTTCCTTTGACGGTACAAGAGAAGAGATCGAAGCAGTTCTTTTCACAGTTGTCAACGACCTTCTTTCTAAATATAAAGTTAATCCCCAGAGCATTGACTTTCTAGTGTCTAATTGCAGCCTCTTCTGCCCCACCCCCTCCATCACTTCTATGATAACAAATAAATTTGGATTTAGACACAATATAAAGAGCTTTAACTTGAGTGGAATGGGCTGTAGTGCAGGAATGGTGTCTATAAGCTTGGCCAAAGATCTCCTGAGAGTTCACAAAAACTCAACAGCTTTAGTTCTCAGCATGGAAGCTGTAACACCAAATGGATATAGAGGAAAAAGAAAGTCAATGCTTATTTCGAACACTCTATTTCGAATGGGTGGAGCAGCAATATTGTTATCCAACATGAAGAAAGACAAGCAGAGAGCAAAATACAAGCTTCAACACCTTGTTCAAACCCATATGGGATCCAATCACCAGGCTTACCAATCAGTTTTTCAGAAACCCGATGAAGATGGGAACGTTGGAGTTTCACTATCTCGAGATCTTCTTCAGGTAGCAGCAAAAGCACTTACAACAAATATATCAGCTTTAGGCCCGCTCGTGTTGCCATACTCAGAGCAGCTCCGATACGGATGGTCTTGGATCACCGAGAAAATTTGGCCACCAGCAAAGGGGAAAGAAGTGTATGTGCCAAATTTCAAGAAGGCTTTTGAGCATTTCTGCATACACGCTGGTGGTAAAGCAGTTATTGATGCTGTAGAGAAGAGTCTCAAGCTGCAAAAGGAGGACGGAGAAGCTTCAAGAATGACCTTATACAGGTTTGGCAATACTTCATCTTCTTCTGTATGGTATGAACTCAACTATCTTGAGGCAAAGGGAAAGGTGAAAAGGGGAGATAGGGTTTGGCAAATTGCATTTGGAAGTGGGTTCAAGTGTAACAGTGCAGTCTGGAAATGCATTTCTGAGATCGATCCAAAAGCAAGAAGTGCATGGTCAGATAGAATCCATCTATATCCTATTGACACTGGCACCCCTGATGTTTCTTCTTGAGATATCGTCCTAAAGAAACCCAACTATGGGATTTTTCTACACAAGCATAGTCAATATTCAAATGGCAGCTAAGTACCATCTTAATTACTTCTGGTCTAAAAGGGGATCATCCATTGTGTGACTAAACCGAACTTTCATGGAGGAAAAAAAACACTAGATAGTATTTGTCTGCAAGACCATACGTGTAACAAGTCCAATAAGACCCAAATCTTGTTTGATTCAGATTAAGATAATTTTTTTTTCCATGTAAACACACACTACAGTTTCTGCAGTGTGTTGTTCAGTCAAATCATTCTCTACTTTTCACCAATGAATCAATTTCTATAAAAAAATAAAAATTAAAAAAAAACTCAGTCTCCAATATCATAACAAATATACTACATATATTAGAATCAACGTAAGGGTTGACCAGTCATACTAACAAACAACCCTATCTTTGATCTCCACATTATTCAACCCAATAATCTAATGTCAAATGGGATCTACACTCATTGGAGAACGCCTGTGATCTCCTTCGCCTAAAATTTGTTTAAGACCCCTATTCTGCCCTCTCCATTAGTCTTTATTTACTTATCAATACAATCGTTTCTTGTTGTTATTTTAAAAGAAAAGTGTTCTCACGAGATTTTGTGGATTTTGACACTAGTGTCTGCTTTGACAAAATCTCTGCAATAAGCTGGCGACCAAATAAATGTGAGTTCTTTAAGATAAGGTTTCTTGTTGATGAGTCAACAGCATAACCCTGACCAGGCATCCATTGTAGCAATTGAATAAACAAATCCTTCTTTTCAGGTAGCTCAATGTAGCGTGATGTAGCCATCATAAACAAATCCTGAGGAAGAAGAAGTAACTTAGTTATGGAACCTAAAAGTAGGTATACAGATTGAAGCTAGATAGAAATATTTGATCTGTTTCAAGTCAAATATCTATGGCAGTCAACCACCTAAAACAAAAATTAGTAACTTAGCTACCTCCCAATCATATTAACAGAATTTGTATAATCACATGAAGCTAAAAACAAGCTAAAACTACAATCAGTTGACATTACCAAACTTCATTAATCTATGTACACTGATCATTTACCTGATCAATCTTATATCCAGAACCATGGATTGCCTTCATTATGTCATTTATCAAGTTGATATTACCGAACTTCATAAATCCAAAAGCAAACTTCCTTATGGCAGGTTTAGAAATTAACCCTGCATTGTCCTACAAGGAAACAAAATTTCAAGTATATGAATTAGAAGATATATAAAGTATAGAGTTGAAAATTAAGTATGGATAAATAAATAATTATTAAATACCTTGACAACGACATAAGCATCTTTGAGAAGTCGACCTGCAATTAGAATGTGCAAAATCTTCTCATGGAGTGCCTTGCACATTGTTCTTTTACCATATTTCAGTATATTGTAAACTGAAAATGCTTCTGAATAAGCCCGTATCTTGCCAAGAGATGATATTAAAGATGAACAGAGTTCCTGCATAATGTCACATTTGAAGTGGATTAACCAATTCTGACCAAGAAAATCTACGGCATTTTTCCAATGTGAAAATGAAATATAGAAACAAAACATGCAGTCTTCCACACATCAAAATAAAATAAAACAAGTCAATTGCTCCAACTTTATATTGAAAATTCCTAATTTCTTTATGGATAAAGTTCTATTTGTGTGCTACATCAGTTAGAAAAATACAGCAAACATGTATCTTCAGGGGACCAAAACATTTATTGCTTAAGATAGAATGAACCAAAGGACAATCTATCATACTTTTTGTATTCAAATCCTTTGGGTTAAACTGTGAATTGTTGAAGTGCTAAATAATTTTCCAGGTGCATCAGATTAAATTATCAACCCAAGAAAAAGTAATGATGGCCCATTTACTCAGCCTGCAGTTACAAATCTTACTCAAATAAAAGATTAGTTGAACTATTGTCCCGATACTATAGAGTTCTTTAAAGTTTAAGACATCAACATTAGTATCTTTAAGATTGCATTCACCTCAACTTTTAGCAAAGAATAGTTCAGCAAATGGATCAATTTCCAAGTGAAACAATAGGTCACAGAGTATAATAGTTGACATTAAAATGCACTCAGTTCTTGTTCTATTTATTTTCTTTCCTATTCTCTCTCTCTCTCGATACTATTTTACATCAGTACTAAAATAGTAGTTAATAACATTAAATTCCTTCAAGAATATTATTCGACACAATATAACAAAATTTTACCTCCTCTGGTTGGTGGCCTTTACGATGCATGTCCTCCAAGGTTCTATAACAAAGTAGATATAGTTTCTCCTTATAGAAATATTTGATTAAGATATGAAAAGTATTATAATCTGGACTGATCGCTAAGTCATCCATTTTCCTAAGCATTTGCATGACACTCTCCATTTCCCCTGCTCTGCAGTAGGCACAGAGCATTGTATTCAATATTACAATGTCATATCTGTCATATGTGGCTTCAAAATCTTTAGCCAACAGTTTTGCCTCTTCTAGAAGCCCACCTCGGCAAAAAGCTGATATCATGATGCTGTGAGCATATCCATCTGTGAGAAGAAAAAACATTATTGCCCTTGCGGTTACATAAATTAATTTTGGACGGGCTTGACCTCTACAAAGAGAAATTTTGGACAAAAATATGTGAAGAATCAACCAGAAGTGAAGTTTGACCACTTTAGATGGTGTTATAAAAGACTCAACGCAATGGTTGACCAATATGAACTGTAATATGCAAAGGTAGCCCTTAAACTGAATGGGTTAGGGTATAGTAACCGTCGTTTGTATCAGTGCATAACCGAAGAAGAAATTATCTAGCATTCAATAATTGAAAGTATACATCAACTATTTGTAGTGGTGAATATAAGCTGAACAAATTAACAAACACTAACCAACAACGACAAACAAACTACAACCTAATAACAATAAATAAACAAATATATATATACACACATATACATTACATTTACGTGATAACCTTGACAAATATCAATTTATACCTCAAACTTTAGGATTGATCAATTTTTTGAAAAGGAAACAATCTCATTTATTAATATAATGATAAGAGATAAAATCTCAAGGAACAAAAAGGATTACACGACCAAGGGGGGGGAAGTAGCTTGAAGTGAATACAACCAAAGAAGACCATAAAAAAACAATACAACAAGCTTCAGCGCAAAAACTACCATCCTCCAAACTAAATGAAAGACATCAAAACCTCAGACTAAGAATTGGATCAATTTGAACTTTTAACTTTTAGAAGTGCTTAAATAAATATTTGTCCTTTTTTTCTTTTCAACTCTTGCAGCTAGTACATTCTACTTGCGGTTTATAAATTCAAATCTAAAAGGAGGAAACATACCAGATCTAATGTTTTTCTTTTTCATTTCATCAAAAACTGCCTTTGCTTCTCTAATAGAACCTGCCTTGGCAAGGCCATCCATCAACAAGCAATATGGCATCTACAAAAGAAATTACCTTTCAGTATCAAAAGTAGTTCTTCCTTTTTTCTTTTTTTTCTTTAACCAAGGAAACAATACTTTTCTGTGAAGTTATGAAAAATTAACATGCATGAGTTACAAAGAACTCCTAGAATAGAAAATAAAATATACTGGCAAAAAAAAAAGATAAAAAGACAAACCAACTCCTAGTAAGAAACACCACAACAAAGAAACCAAGAAAGTAAATAAAATACGCCACATTCCAGACCAAGGACATATTACAAAAAATAAGAGTTTTCAGTCTTCTTAAGGATGAATTCTAATAGCACACAAAACATGTTATCTTAGGCTTTAGTTTATGCTAGTTTTGTGTGATATTTCGAAGCTTTCACATTTGAATTTGGTTGCTTTGTAGATTTTTAGATTTGTAGCACAACCGGAGTTTTTGGTGAAATAATGGGCTATTGGGACATGGGACAAGAACCAAAGAAGTGAAGCGAAAAGAAGAGAAATTGACAAAGCGGGATGCTGAAGCAGCTCCAAGCCATGCTAGCCGAGAGTACGGCGTCAAGATGCTATGTGTTTTCACGACAATTGTAGGAAAAACGTGCACCATGCAAAATTGAGCGCAGCATCTCTACGGTCTGACTAGGGTCCTAGAATTTTTTTTTTTTTTTCCACTCCATTTTGGGGAGTCTTTTAGAGGAAAAAAATGCAATCTCAGTTTCAGTTGGATTTCCTTATTATTTTTGGAATATTTATTGTGTATTTTATGTGTATTTATTATTTATATTTGTAATATTTCTTTCCTTATGGTTGGCGGTCTTTCTCTATATAAGAAGACGTAGTTCTTTTAGAAAAATAAGAAGAAATATAATAGTATTATTCTTCCTAAATTTAAGTTGGTATCAGAGCATAAAAAATCCTAATTTTTAAGAAAAAACCCTAGCCGCCACAACACGCCATCTGTCATTGGTTCCCATCAGCCGTCGTCCGTCTCTGGCGAACTTCATCCATTTCTAGCGAGTCTCATCCTTGAGGTCGGAGCTCAAATGTCCGTCTCTCGTAGGTTTTCCACCGTCGCCCTTGGTCATATCGTGTTGTTGCCGCCGAAGGTGCTCGTATCGTGGTCTCAGTAGTTGCCGTTGTTGTCCGTGAGTTTCATCTCCCATGGTTTTTCCATTCATGTGGTGTGCGTTTCGTCCAACCTGCACTGTGCCGCTCAAATCTCGTCTGGCGCCATCACGTTCAGATCTACCTAGCCATCGTCTCATATCTGTCCAATTCTGATCAGTAAGCTTTCGATTCACACCGCCACACTACAAATCTAAGTTGTCTTCACCATATCTAAAATTTTTCGTAGTGGGTCTTTGCACCAATTTTCGTAGAGCTTTTCTGTGTCTGCAGTAGGGGTTTTTGTTTGGTTCAACTCATTGAGTTTGGTTCAGGACCCAGTTCGATTTTCTTTTAAGTTTGGTTTTTATTCCGTCAAACTTGTGCTCTTGTTAAAGAACTATATTGCTTATTTTCCCTAACCGAGCTATTATTCTTTGGTGGTTATTGTGACTTAAGTATCCTTTAGTATAGAGTAGATTCATCAAGTTCCACAACTGCTACAAACCAATGTCTCATTCGGTAATCTAGTGTTTCCTTGGCACAAATAGGTAACTATCCTCGTGCCTTTTCTTGTGGTAATTCATTTCCATACATTATCGATTCTAAAGCCTCTAATCACATGACTAGTTCATCTCATCTATTTGATTCATATTCTGTTTCTTATGAGAATAAAAAAATCAGAATTGCCGTTCTCTTCTATTACAGGCAAAGGAACTATTAAATTGACAGATACAATTCCTTTACAGTTTGTTCTTCATGTTCCTAATTTGGCGTGTAATCTCTTATCTGTTAGTAAATTCTATAGGGATTCTAATTTTCATGTCACTTTCTTTGAATCTTATTGTCTGTTTCAACATTAAGACTCGGGAAAGAAAATTGGAAGCGCTAGAATGCTTGATGGTCTTTATTAGTTTGGTGCAGGTTTTTTTAGTAATAAAATAACTCGGGGTCTTCGTAGTATTAGTTCTCTTACCGTTCATGAACAAATCTTACTTTGGCATCATAGGCTAGGACATCCCAATTTCTACCTTAGACGTTTATTTCCAAATTTATTCAAAAGTGTTGATTTCTCTTCTCTTCCTTGTGAAAGTTGTGTCTTTGCAAAAACTCATTGATCCACATATTTACCAACACCTTACAGAGCCTCCAAACCTTTTTACTTAATTCATAGTGATGTTTGGGGTCCTAAAGTTTTGACTCATAGTGGTAAAAAATGGTTTGTCACCTTTATTGATGATCATACACATCTACCTTGGGTCTATTTAATGACAAAAAAATCTGAAGTGAAAAATCTTTTCAGAAACTTCTATATTTTGGTTGATACTCAATTTCAAACAAAAAATAAGCATTTTACACACTAACAATGAAACTCAGTACTTCAACGAATATTTGAGTAGTTTTTTAAAGGAAAAGGGTATTTTACATCAGTCTACATGTCGAGATATCCCTCAACAAAATGGAATTGTTGAATGCAAAAATAGGCACTTATTAGAAGTTGCCCATGCCATAATGTTTTCAACGCATGTTCCTAAGTATTTATGGGAGGTTGCTTTACTCACAGCTACTTATCTAATAAATAGAATGTCTAGCAAAGTTTTGAGTTTTCAAACACCTCTTGAATGACTTAAAACTGCTTTTACAGCTAGTTGCATATATTCTCTTTTTTTTAAAAAAAAAAAAAAAAAAAAAGAGAAAGGAAACGATCTCATTCATTGATATAATGATAAGAGATAAAATCTCAAAGAACAAAAAGGATTACAAAACCTAAAGCGGGGAAGTAGCTTGAAGTGAATACAATCAAAGAAGACCATAAAAAAAACTGTTGATTTATGTCATAATTTGATATTATTTGTTGTAATCAGTCCATAGGATTTTTTCTTGTTTGTCAATATTTCCTTACTTGGTTAAATCTGTATTCTATTTAAGTTAGGGCTTTGTACTCTTGTAATGGTAAGAAAGAAAGATATATTTAATAAAATAACCTTCTTTTTCACATGGTATCAGTTCAAACGAAGAAAGAAAGAAAGAAAAAAAAAAAAAAAAAAAAAAAA
>QLSR01001496.1:3285669-3299893 GCA_031780015.1 Citrullus colocynthis | reverse complement strand
AAAAAAAAAAAAAAAAAAAAAAAAAAAAAACATTATGTGAGCATGGACTTGTCCTTTCTAATTCTCTTCAGGAGGAGAAATCAACCTTATTTTAACCAAAATTCTCTTCAGGAGGAGAAATCAAATGTACAAGATGATTTTTGGGAACTATCTGAACCACTTCCTAATGTCACTCTTTCAGACTCCAATGTCATGAGTCCTTCAATGTCAAGTATAGAAATTTCTCATTCAGGGGGAGAAATACTACAAAATGACTCTAGGTTAAACTCTTGAGTTAAAATTTTATACTAGAAGGCCAGTCAATCAAAGGGACAAAGACCAAAGAGTTGGTTCTACGAAAAACCAGTTTGAAATTTTGAGGAATGATGTTGAAAACCTCCATCCTATTCTCAATGTTAAAAGGTCTAGTAATCCCTCTTTTGCTCCTCAACTTTCGAATGTTCAAAACACTTTACCTATTTATTCTGATCTTGATGTTCCTATTGCTATTCGAAAAGGTACTCGAACATGTACTAAATACCCCATTGCCAATTATATCTCGTATGAAAAATTGTCAAATAGTCATAAAGCCTTCACTTCTAGGATAGACAACTTATTTGTTCCAAGGAATATACAAGAAGCCCTAGATGATCCCAATTGGAAACTAGCAGTCCAGGAGGGAATGAATGCTCTAAGACAAAGTGGTACTTGGGAAATAACAAACTTGCCAAAAGATAAGAAGACTGGGGGATGCAAATGGGTGTATACAGTAAAGTGCAATGCAGAAGGTAGCATTGAAAGATACAAAGTCAGATTAGGAGCCAAAGGCTTCACTCAAACTTATGGTATTGACTATCGGGAGACATTTGCTCTCATTGCAAAAATTAACTCCATCAGAACTCTTTTGTCCCTTGCAACTAACTTAGATTGCCCCCCTCACCAACTAGACGTTAAGAATGCCTTCCTCAACAGAGATTTAGAAGAAGATGTATTTATGAGCCTACCACCAGGATTCAAAAGGGAACTTGGAAATAATAAAGTTTGCAGATTAAAGAAATCTTTGTATGGTCTCAAGCAGTATCCAAGAGCTTGGTTTGAATGATTTGGAAAAGTAGTTACTAGCTATGGATACCTTCAAAGTCAAGCAGATCATTCCATTTTCTTTGAACACTCCAAGAATATTAAAACAGTTATCTTAATAGTGTATGTTGATGATATTATTCTCACAGGTGACAATGAAGAAGGATTAGTTGATCTTAGATTCTTAAGAACAAACTTGCAAGTGAGTTTTAGATCAAAGACTTACGAGCCTTGAAGTATTTTTTAGGGTGGAGTTGGCAAGATCAAAGAGAGGTATTTTCGTTAATCAAAGGAAATATGTTATTGACTTACTTCAAGAGACAAGTTTGCTTGGTTGTCGGACAACAGAAACTCCTATTGAACCAAATCTGAAATTACAAGCCACAAAGGGTGAAGAAGTAAAGGACAAGGACAAGTACCAAAGACTTGTGGGTAGGCTGATCTATTTATCACACACACGTCCAGACATTCAATTTACAGTAAGTATGGTGAGTCAATTCATGCATTCACGGGGATCCGTTCATTTTGGAGCAGTATATAGAATCCTAAGATATTTGAAAGATACTCCAAGTAAAGGCATACTATTTCAGAAACATGACACTCTTCAAGTTGAAGTGTATACTGATGCAGATTGGGCTGGAAGTACTACTGATAGAAGATCTACTTTTAGTTATTGCTCGTTTGTTGGAGGGAACTTAGTTACATGGCATGGTGAAAAACAAAATGTAGTAGCCAAAAGTAGTGCTAAAGCAGAATTTAGAGCCTTAGCACATGGAATTTGTGAAGGTATATGGATTAACAAGATACTTGAAGAATTGAAATTGTCTCAAAAAGATCCTATAGGATCTATTATGATAACAAGGCTACCATCGTTATATCTCATAACCCAATCCTATATGATAGGACAAAACATATTGAAATTGACAAGCATTTCATAAAAGAGAAGATTGATGCAGGTGTGATATGCATATCTTATCTTCCAACAACCGAACAAATGGCTGATACATTAACTAAAGGTCTTCCAAAAAGGCAATTTGATAAACTTATCAACAAGCTGGCTATGGAAGACATTTACAAAACCAGCTTAAGGGGAAGTGTTGGATTTCCTTATATTTTTTGTAATATTTATTGTGTATTTTGTGTGTTTATTCTTTATATTTGTAATATTTCTTTCCTTATTGGTTGGTGGTCTTTCTCCTATATAAGAAGATCTTGTAGTTGTTTTAGAAAAATAAAAAATATAATAATATTGTTCTTCCTAAATTTAAGTGTTTCTACTCAATTTTAAAGAGTTCAAGAGCACTCTTGAGAACCAAGGAGGAAACTCAAGGCTCGGTATCGCAGTATTCAACGACAAGAATGACTTTGGCACAGTTCAAAGAGTTTCTTTACTTTTGCAGTTTTCTTTATTGTATTTTTCTAGATGGGTTTCATAGTTGTTATGCTGTATTGATTTGAGGAAACCTCGGTTTCCATGGTTTGTCGACTTATAGAGCAATAAAGAGGTTGTGAACATTGAAAGGTCTCCATTTTCTTATTATCCTATTTCTTATGGTCGGTCAAAAAAGAAGAAGTCATTTGCAAAGGAACATTTTTAGTTCAATTAAGATGTTTTGGAGGAGTCCTGTACACGTCTCCTATTAGGCTGATACACAACCGATAGACAATCCACATCCTTTGCCTCATAGTTCAAATTTCAGTCAGTCAACCATTAAAGTTTTGAGATCAAATATTAATTTTGTAAAAGGAGTTTCTAGTCATCCATCTCCTAAAGACACTCCTTCTGGTTACAATTATGGTGGTGATTCAGATGTTAGTTTAAGCAGTGAGGATGTTATGGATTCTCTAGCATAAAATAATTTAGTTGAAGTGACTCTAGTGGTTGTTTTGCAGATGGTATTGATAATTTGTTTGAGAATGGTGAAAATGATCAAGCAAGATTGTCTCCCAATATTCTTGCCAAGTTCTCCGCTTTGATTGAAAATGTGGCTTTCGGATGGAAGCGATTCCTCCTCAATCTCCTTCAATTAAAGCATAGTTTGGTGGTTCTTGTCCAGTAATTGAACTATTTCAGTGTTCGCTTGGAGATTTTCTCTTGGTCAATTTCAGCTATGGAGTTTTTATAGTATTTTGGTTATGTGGTGCAAGTCTTTTAACGCATTTTTTTTATGTCTTGCAAACTGGTGCTCTCCTCCATCTTGGATGGTGGTTTTGGTAGTTTTTGTTTGATTGCTAGGTTTTTGGGGTTGGCAACGGACAAGTCAGTTTAGTTTTGAGCTCCTTTTCAAGTTTCCTCTGCTTTCAAAGCTTTATTGGATTCATGGCTCAAGGTTTGTACTTTTCTAGAAGATCGACCGTTTTGGAAATTTTTGTTTATTGGTTATTGTATTAAGGATTGGTCTCCTTTATATCTTTCCTTTTTATTCTTGTTGCTCCATTTTCTATGTTGTATTTTCTCTTTTCTTTGTTTGTTTCATTGTAATTTGAGCATTAAACTCGTTTCATTAATTCAATGAAAAAGTCTTGCTTCTGTTTCAAAAAAAGTTGTTATGTTGTATTGAATGGATGAACTCAATGTTTTAGACTTTGAATGATATGTTGGGATTTGTAACTTTGATTATATTTTGAGACTATTTTTTATATTAGTAAAGAGGTATAAGGGTAATCAGATAAATAGTTAGTTATTGAATATGGTTATAAATAGAAGAGGGGTGAGAGAGGGAAGGGAGGTTATTCTGGGGAGTGATCTAGGGCTTGGGTGAGTACACTCAAGAGGGAGGTTCCAAGTTCCTTTATACTTGGGTTTATCTTGTAATAGTTTCTATATATTTCAATATATTCTAGATCTTGTTCTTGTTAGGAAGAATCCTAACAGTGTCATGTGATTATTTATTTAATTCATTCAAAATAAATTAAATCCGTTTGATCTGAGTTTAAGCTTGGGAGAGTAAAATTTAAGTTTAGACTTGGATGCATGACTTTTAGAATAACTTGCACGGGAGTGAGGTTTTTCTAATAGGGGTTATTAAAAGAAGTTCATTGATGCCTTACTTGTTCATAGAAAATTGACGAGGATGTTGATTCTATCAATAAGTAGAAAATAAACATCCTAGTATCCTATCTCCTCTTTAAAAATCTGGTAGGTATTTCTGTTATAGCACTCTCAACTTGGGTATTCCTCATTATGGTGTTAGCTATTTCCCATACTTTTTCCTTTTTTTTTTGGGTTGTTAGGATTCAAGGGATCTGATTCTCTGGAGATTTTTTCATTGTAGTATTATTGTCAATTTTTGGTTTACTTTGTTATTTTCCTAGTGTGTTTCTTTTCTTTGAATGAAAACGACTTTCGTTGAGAATAAATGAACGAATACACGGACATACAAAAAAACAAGCCCACAAAAAGGAGAAACACCCTCTACAAGAAGGGGCTCCAACTACAAAATATCGTTCCCATAGTATAATTACAAAAGGTCTTTGAAGTCGAAGCCCACAAAGAGACATGAAAGCGAGCAAGAGACCAAATCCCCGTAGGATCTCTTTTCAACCCTTAAACACCTTGTTGTTCCTCTCATCCCGCAAGACTCATAAAGTCGCACACACCCCCATCATACATAAGAAGCAACCGTTCTTCCCAAAAGGCGGATTGAGGAAGAACTCCTCGATCACAACATTAGCATCTCTGTGACGAACGTACGACATACCAAACATCTAAGGAGCTGTTTGGGAAGCTGGAATATAATAGGATTACTGGGAATCAGAGGAGTATTGGAACGCGTGAGCACTTACGGAATAATCGAAAATGAGATCGCGAATCATGGAAATGGTGAGAAATAGGATTGGGTTGAAAACTGTCGAAACAGAATGACTTTTGTATTACAAATCGGGCCCAAAACGCTCAATCCAAACATTCATTTTGGATTACATTACATTCCAAGCCTATCCTATTACGGTTCCCCAAACACCCCCTAAAAGAATAGATCCTAGACAGAACTCGTAAAATTACATGGTTAGAGAATATGGTGCAATTCTTCCTCTGCCTTCTGACAAAGAATACAACCGGATGGCCCAACAAGCAAAGGCAACTTCCTCGCAAGCCTATCCAACGTGTTAGCATGGCCATAAAGGACTTTCCATGTAAGAAACTTCACCTTCCTAGGAATCTTAATCCTCCATAGAACAAAAATACTGACACACCTAAGGGAGAAGGATCAACCAAACACTAAAAGAAAGACTTCCAAGAAAACCCTTCAAAAGGATTGGGGCTCCAAACACGAACATCCCTTCTCCCTAATCTGAAGGAGTGACTCTCGAGTAAAGAAAGAAGAGCGGCCACCTCCGTCACCTCCTTATCAGAAGGAGAACGACAGAACCCAAAAGAAAAGAAAAACAAGAGCTCTCAGACCAAACAAAAAAAAAATCACCAACAAAGTGATTTTGGAGGGACAAAACATGTTACTCTCCTATTGTATCTTTCAGTATTAATTTATTATTTTGTTACTCTCCCCTTTTGGGTTGTTAGGACTAATTACAATCTCTTTACATTTCAAGGTCATCGATTTTCAGCTCTCATTTTTGCCTCCAAGCCATCTGAATTATCCAGCTAATTTGGACAAGCTTTCACTCTGTAATTTGATTTAGCCCTCTACTTCGACTGATTTTTGCTCCAATTCGATTACATTTTTCTTTTCTTTTTCTTGACCCAAGCTCTTCAATCAATATACTTTCTTCTTTAAATGTGTCTCTATCCATAGCTAAGCTTCGACAACTCCTACTGGAGGAAACAAATCCAGCCAGAGAACACTCCATAGAATCCAAGTAGTGATCTTCTAGAAATAGCAAGTCACCAAGTCAATATTATAACATGTTTGCATCCATTATTCGTAATCATGCCTCTTAAACCCTAGCAATCACTCGACACAATAGAAATACCAAACTAGAATTAATAAATTTGAAAAGCACAAACATGAAAACCCACAATATGACCATCCTCCTAGTGTAATCATACAAGCAAATAGTATCTAGCAAACATTAGCTTCAAAAAAATAAAACTACCACATGGCACAGACCTCATTTTCACAATAGCCGAAGGCTTCCAATTCTGATAACAATTTCCTTGATTTCTCAAACAAACCTCCCCTAACATAAACCTTCAGCAATGTTGTTAAAATCACCTGCAAAGAGATATTTTTCTTTTATAAGAAACAAAATGCAAGTAGATAGAAAACTTGAATACCCACAATATAAAATTTTCTAGAAATGAAAGACCTTTCCATTTAAAGTAAAAAAAATAACAACAAAAGAAAGTATTTCTAACAAACCAGAGAGATTAGTCATGCATTATTAACCACATCTTTATAAATTCTCTCACACGTACTTTTCAAGCCTAAGCCATCAGAAATTTGCCTTGTGCAAGGAGTATTTTGTGGTAGAATCACTCTTCCCTTGTATAATTGCGTTGCTGCAAGGAGTATTCTGCTACATTGTCCAAGTCATTTTCCAGCTCTGATATGATTTTCGAAAACAACTCATCCTTACGAACTGCCTTTTTCACCTTTGTCGCATCTAGTGACGCAAGAACTATTAAGGTGTTCAACCCAATCAATGGTGATAAACACGAGAGCGTATCAGCTGCCTTGTTAAGCAATCCATGCTAGTATTCAATCTCCAAATCATAGCTTAATAAGTTTGTTAACCATGTAACTTATCCAACAGCTCTTTAATGACAGGAATCAAAAACATATGTAGCACGCTGATGCGATTTAAAGCACAGCAGTCCACACAAAACCTTCATCCCCATCTTTTTTCTTGACCAACAGAATTGGGCTAGAGAAAGGGTTGTGGCTAGGTTGAATTAGTCCTGACACCAACATTTTTGTTATCAATTTCTCTATCTCTGTTTCCTGCACGTGAGCATATTTATAAAGATGAACTATGACTAGAGTCAGTCTTAGCTATAGGTGATCTATTTCTCTCCAGGAGAAGGCCATTAGGCAAGTTGAGAACTAAGTTGTAATCTTGTAACAGATCATTTTATCTTTCTGACGGCTTGCTTGCCTCGTTTACACCTTGGTTGGCTTCCTGACCCCTTGCTCCTTTACACTCATGCCACGAAATTCTACTAGGAACCCCTAATTATGATCTATCCAGGTCTGAGACAACATTTTCAACAATACCTCAGCTCTAGTCTATAATGGGTCTTTTTTCAGAGTCACCTTATCCTCACCCATATTAAATGTCATTAAAAGGGTTGTCTAGTCAACCACCATAAACCCTATGTTTCTTAACCACTATATCCTCAATATCACATATATTCCCCAAAGATCCATGGGTAAGAAATCTTCCCTTACCATTAGCTTGAGTAACCTCACGACCACTACCACTACCTTGCAGGCGCTTTTCCACAAATCACTATGTTGTTGCTCAGGATTATTCCGTAATTTGCATCTCAGTGCGCAGAAATTCAACTATTCCACTAGACACTAGGAGATGAAATTGTGAGTTGCCTCATCGTTGATTAAAAAATTACTCCCTTTTGTTCTATCATACCTTTAACTTTCATCGTCCCAGAGGGTGAAAACCCTATGACTAATTTCAACACTAACTCAACACTACTTCCAAATTCTTAACTTCCACGCCCTCCTCTTCTTGATCATCTTGAACTTGATTTCCTCATCTTCCTCCCGAACTTTCAATACACATAATTCTCTATTTTTCCAGTGATCGCCCTTGGTACCAAAGGGCGTTATTCATGTTCAAGCAAGTTTCAACAATACAATTGTGACTGTTACAGATGTACGAGGTCGGGTAATTTCTTGGTCCTCCGCCAGTACGTGTGGATTCAAATGTACAACCTCTCGTCGCACCGAAAATATAATCCCTTTTCTTTCTTGGCTTGGAACTCCACCTCAGAAAATCTCTTTATATGTCCCACTGTTTGATTAAGATTGTTGTTATCTAGAGTGGTAGAGGTGCAAGGAAAAACTGAAAAAACCCCACTTAAGCCGACCGAAAACCACTCGTCGGGTCGGATAGAAGTCGGTCGGGTTAGCAGTGTCACATTAAAAACCGAAAATTATCAATCAATTTCAGGTTGAGTAAAAGAAAGAGTTGAAAAACCAAACTGGCCGATTAGAATATATATATATTAAGTTTTAGATTATGTTTCAAAATGTACTCTTGTTAAGTTAGTAAGTAATCACCCCTGGAAACATTTGGTCAAAATGTACTCTTGTTAAGTTAGTAAGTAATCACCCCCGGAAACATTTGGTCATGGGTTCGAATCTAGGGAGTATAAAAGTTTTATTTTATTTCACATTTAATTTAAATTGTTGTAATGTGTCTCTCTCCCAACCATATATTCCTGCGCACATCCATTATTCAGCCAACCGAGACCTGAGTCGACCTAACCCACCGGTCTAAACGGTTTGGGCAGTTCGATTGCCTAACAACTCCGATTCGCACACGAATTCTTCATTGATTTGAGCAGTTCAGTTCCAATTTTCTCTAAAAACCGAGGCGAACCAAACCGTTTACACTCCTATAGAGTAACCACTATTCGAATGGAATTGTTTTTTTATAAAAGCAACAACTTTCATTGAGAAAAAAATGAAAGAATACAAGGGCATACAAAAAACCAAACCCAAAAAACCCCTCATAGGAAGGGAAACCAACTAAGTAAGATATTGCCTAGGGAATAATTACAAAAAGTCTTCAAAACGGACGCCCACAGAGAAACATGAAACCTTACAAGGGACCAAACCTCGCTAGGGTCCCTTTCCACTTCACGAAAAACTCTGTTGTTTCTCTCCCCCCCAGATATCCCATAAAATTGCACACTCTCGCAAACCAAAGAAGACGGTCTTTCTCTCTGAAAGACGGATGGAGAAGGAACTCCTTGATTGTCAAACGAACATCTCTCTGACGAGCAAGCGCAAAATCAAACTCCAAAAAGAAGTCATTCCACACCAATCTTGCAAACTGGCACTCCCAAAGAAAGTGATCCAGGTTTTCCTCTGCCTTCCGACAAAGGATACAGCACCATGGGCCCACAAGCGAAGAAATCTTTCTCACAAACCTATCTGTTGTATTCACACACCCAAGCAAAACTTGCCAAGAAAAGAATTTAACTTTTTTTTGGAATCTTAATCCTCCATAAAACATCAAAGACCAACTCAACAACTTGAGAGGGATTAAGTAAAAGCCTAAAGAAAGACTCACAGGAGAAGCCCTCCGTAGGGGAAGGACTCCACACCCGAACATCCTTTCTCCCAAGCCTAAAATCAAAACCCTCAATCAAGGAAAGAAAAGAGGCCACCTCCGTCGTTTCCCTAATGCACAAAGATCGACGGAAACCAAAGGAGAAAGAGACCGAGTTCCCCGACCAAACCAAAAAATCAAACACAAGACAATTTTTAAAGGAGGACAAATGATATAACCGAGGAAATGCAGAGCAAAGGGGTCTATCCCCCATCCAAAGATCTTCCCAAAAGTAAATTTCCTTGTCGTCTCCCACCACACAGAAAACAAGGTGGGAAAAAGAAGGGAGATGAGAAGAAATGTCTCTCCACAGGTTTCGGTGTGTACCTTTAACCCTTTCACCACCCACTCATATAGAAAGGGACCATGCTTACTCACAATAATCTTCCACCACAAGTATTCAGATTCAAGGGAAAACCACCAAAGCCATTTAGCCAACAGGGCTTTGTTGCGTAACATTAAAATTCCGAGCTCCAACACCCCCTGATTCACAGGTTTCCCCACAGCCTCCCAGCTAACCAAATGAGAACCTTTCCCTTCCTCCACCCCTTCCCAAAGGAAGTTGTTATCGAGACCCTGATTCTCAATTCGATTCCTGGATGGGTTGGTGGGTTTGTGCAACTAGAGGCGCCTTGGACGAATTGGGCTTATTGGGCCAAGGCTCTAACACTTCTAGAGCCATCCTGATTGCCATATCTTGATCGTCTACTAATTGAGCCTCCTTCTTAGGCAATTCTTTGATGCATCTACAGAGGATAACAGAACTTTGAAAGTAGAGAAACAAATAATTACATAATGGTTGGATGTTAAAATTTTAGCTTCCTTATAATGCTCTTGGACTAATTCATGTTTCATGATTGTGCAAAATCCAATTGTTTCTGTACTTCCATAGTTTTACAGTTGATAGGAATTTTAATCATATAACTCTGCATGTTCTCCAAACTAATTATTGTGTTTTTTTTTTTTTTTTTTTTTTTTTTTTTTTTTTTTTTTTGTCAATTCTTCTCATAAAAATTATTCATATATATATAACAAAATCCCAAAGTTTCCGAGACACCATAAACAAGAAAACAAACCTTATTTGGTACTAACCCGGTCAATTTCATATCCTCAATCAGCTCATTGGCCTTTTTATAGTCTCCGCTCATTGAATAAGCATTGAGTAGAGAGCCATAATGGAACATGTTTGGTGAATGACCTTCAGTTCTCATCTGGTTGAAGAAGCTCTCTGCGTCTTCCAATCTATTATGTGAAGCACAAATAGCCATCAGTGTCCCATATGATACACAATCCATGCATAGTCCATTATCTTGCAGCTCCTTAAGAAGCTCCAATGCTTTAGCATAACCATGTTTAACCTTGATGCAACCAGTAAGCATCTGGTTGAAAGTAGACAAGAAGTTAATTTTTGCTTCTCGTTATATTACCAATAGAACAAATCAATTAAAAGTATAACATGCCCGTTAGTTATATTATCACAAAATCCTTTAAATAGAAGGTAATACAGCAGACTTTGTTAGAACTAGAAAATAATAGTAATTGAACAAAATTACTGAAACAATTGAACACCACAAAAAATGGCATACAAGCCAGTATAAAACTCCGATAATGAAATTTTTACATACACATTCTAATTACTGAAACAATTAAATTCAGTTATTCATTCTCCACAATATTGGTAAGCTCTCAATATCATTTATCAACAATGGCAACAACCAAGGGAAAGATCATAGATTGGGCTAAGACAGCGAAGACAACTACATCAGCATATCTAACCACACAAGCATCCCCTCACCAACTAATTACATTCTCCAAAACCCCTATGCTCTCCTCACACGCTTCCTTTAACATGCATTTCTAATAGGAGGCCTATCCCAATATTGTTGCAACTTTTAGACATAGCAACAAGCCATGGAACTAAATAAGTATGTCATTGAAATATGATAGATGTGTACACAAATTG
Organism: Citrullus colocynthis; assembly: GCA_031780015.1. Taxonomy (NCBI): domain Eukaryota; kingdom Viridiplantae; phylum Streptophyta; class Magnoliopsida; order Cucurbitales; family Cucurbitaceae; genus Citrullus; species Citrullus colocynthis. Next base: position 3,288,615 of record QLSR01001496.1, on the reverse strand, counting down.
AGCAACCGACAGAGCAACAGCAAAAACTTTTACTACATGTTAGAAAAGAAAGAAAGTAGATAAAAAAAAAAAAATTATTATCAATAGCCTGCTTAAAGAGTACTTGCAACACTTCATTGATCAGCAAAAAAAAATTTGGGGTTTAGTTGCTGCTGATAACTTGATAACCATCTATCATGATGAAAGTGGACCTCGCCTAAGCTATAACATCACTACATTAAAGCAAGCCTAGGTATGAACTTCGCAATAGAGCTGACAGCCTTGATAAGACACCTTCCATCAATGTTGTGATGTCCAATCATTTCACTTCCTAAAACAAAAGAAAGTCGTGTGTAGAACCATGAACCATAAACAACAGACTTAGCAAACTGTGAGAGCACTAATGAAGGGTATATTGGTAATATTAGTAGAATAACAGTAGGGCATATGAATAATTAGTTAGAAGTGACTATATTTTTTTTTTTTTTTTTTTGAAAAGGAAACGATCTCTTTTATTGATATAATAAAATGAGATAAAATCTCATAGTACAAGAAATGAAACTAATGAGAAAAACATCAGAACAGATCAGGGAATGCACCCAGGCATCTCAACTAGGTTGACACTTCCATAGCACTCTCATCATTTCAAACAAATGCCAAACTTGAACTATGCATAGAGTACAAAGAGAACCAACAGTACTACTCAACTATAACCCCGAATACAATGGAGGAGAGAACAAAAATACTCTAATAATAACAAAAATCAGAAAATACATGAGTTCCTCTAAAACTAAGGAGCTGAAAAAATAAACGCCTTCCAATTTTGACAAAGAACTTGGTGGTGTCCATTGTGGAACTTGAGAGAGAGTCCTCTCAAAAGGCTATCGATATTCTAACATCTTGTGATAGTGCAATAGAATTCTATATTTGTGTTTTGTGGTTTCTTGTTAGGAGGTATCCTAACAGTAACATCAACCCTCGTCTTTTTGGCTTAAGATGATTTTCCATAGCCTAAAAAGTTATGGCATTACAAAATTGCATGGAACCACATGCATCCTCCCTCTTCTCACCAAGTTCAAGCCAAAGCAATTTAAAAGTCTCGGTTTCCTTGTTTATTCAAGATATGGGTCAATTCAAAAATTAGGTAGGATGCTGTGAATTAAAATGTCATACCGTGCTGTATGTAACTGTATCTGGACATAAGCCATCATTCTTCATTTGATGAAACAGCTTAACACTGGTATCAAACTTGCCATTTCTCACCAGACAATTAAGGATAGAATTACAAATAAAAATATTATTCTTTATTGATACTTCTTGAATATTATTGTATACTTCTAGTGCCTTCAACGGATTAAGACCTCTCCCCATGAACTTTATATAACTGCTGTAAGAAGAAACATTGGTCTTTCCAGTCTGCTGCATCCACTCAAAGAGCTGCAATAACCACAAATGTAGATAACAAATATAAAATGACAGGCATTTAGAAAGTTCTCAAACTCATGGGGGGCCGGGGGTTAAGGCAACCAATAGAAGTGTGTAACAGCTTCAATTCAACAAAAAATGTGAGGATGAAAACAGGCGAAAATGGTTTTGACAAGATTTGTAGAATTCTTTCTTTCTTTTGAAGAAACAGTATTTTTCATTGATAATTGAAAGGTTAAAATAGCAGCACAAGATAACAGCATTTGGTATGAAGATGACATGGGTTTGGTTGATGACAAGAAGAACAAAATGAAGACTTCCCTCACATTCTCATTTGATTTGAGTTGAAAATTCTTTGGCTTAAATGTTGCAAATTCCAGTCTATACATTTTTTTTCATAGAAATTCGGAGATGCTTCTGGCACTATCCACTTGGCCAAATTTAGATCTCCCATTGGTTGGAAACTTGAATGTGTTGTTTGGCCACCTACAGAAGGTAGAATGAGACTACATGTTTCTGTTGGTGTCAAAAATAAAGGTTGGTTCGTTTTTTGGGATATGCTACAAGATTTTCTCTTAAAAGTTGAGAAAATTCAGCGTTCACCTTACATTTAATTTCTTCAAAGCATGTTGAGGTAGGAGCTGTATTACCATTAGAGTTTGTCAAAGATAATCATCCAGTAATGTGGAAGTGGTACATACGCAGAGTTCATATGCTTCTAACTTTTGGGTGAGGAAAGAAAAAGAGGTAGTGGAAATGAACTTCAATTCACTTTTGGTGATTTCAAAGGTTATGGAGCTTGGATTCATCTAGAAAATTTCCAGTTAATCACTTTTTAAACATTTTATTGCTTCTGAGGCTATGGACAAAGTTATTTATAAGGGGTTGTGGAAGTCCAATGGCCCAAAACGATTAAATGTTCTTACTTGGGCCATGATGTATGGAATTTTAACTTGATCTTCAGTGTTACAAAGAAAGCTGCCAAATCATTATCTTTCACCTTCCATCTGTCCTCTATGTGCAGCTGCTAGTGAAGACCTTCAGCACTTGTTCCTTGAGTGTTGTTATTCTTCTGCATGTTGGAGGCAATTGTTAGCAATCTTTCATCTTCAATGGATCTTTGGAGCTTCCTTCAACGAAAACGTTCTACTGATTTTTGTTTCCTCGGTTGAAGCCTAAGCCTCATCTATCATGACTAATGATGTTAAAGCCTTACTTTCAGAAATCTAGTTCGACGAGAATCAAAGGGTTTTCCATGATAAATCTCTATAATAGGTAGATCATTTTGAAGTTGCAAGGATCAATGCATCTTCCTGGTGTTCTCTTTCAAAGCTTTATGTTAATTTTTCTATTCAAGATATATGTTTGAATTGGGGAGCTTTCATTTTTTCTGCTTAATCTTTTTCATATGGATGGGTACTCTTTACTTTTAGCCTTTTTGTTTTTTTGTCATTATCCTGTATCATTGTATTTTGAACGATAGTCTCTTTTCACTATATCAATGAAAAATTATGTTTCCTCCCACTCCCACCCCCTCCCCCC
>QLSR01001496.1:3198508-3285499 GCA_031780015.1 Citrullus colocynthis | reverse complement strand
TTCCCCCCCCCCCCCCCCCCCCCCCCCCCCCCCCCAAGAAAAAAGAAAAAAAATCATAACTCATGGTAGGACATACAAGATACTTTTAGAGGTTTATTTTCAATCCAAGGTTTCCATTCACCCATTTATGCCTTATTGAAATTGAGTGATGATTTTAATCATTTGAATTTTGATGGTAAATGGAACCAAATTGGTAATTTTCACCTAAAAGTTGAGAAATTGTCCTCAAGAAGAACATTCTCATTCAAAAGCTATTGAGGGTTATGGTGGTTGGATTCTTTGAAGAACTTACCTTTGCATTACTGTAAACGTTCTTGTTTTGAAGCAATTGGTCAAAACTTACCTTAATTTTCTTGATTGCACAACTGCTATAATTGAAGTGGAGAAAAATATATGTGGTTTCATTCCAACAAAGATTGAGATAACAGATTGGAAGTTTGGCAGTTTGTCTCTTCATTTTAGGGAAATACGCCCTTTCGATCCTCCTTAAACTGATCACAGGGATTTGTCAATATTTGATTTTGTCAAATTCAATGGATCTAGAGAGTATAAACCAAGTCATGTTGGATAAAGGTTTTAGTTTTCCTTCTATGACTTTAAGGGCAAAAATGTTGTTTCGATCTCTTCTCCTTTACATGTTCAACTGCAAAATGCAAAATTCAAATAGTCTCTTTTTACAAGATGACCTTCAAGCTACACATCTTTCTTCAAAAATTGGTCAGTCTTCTCAGTTGTCTGGTCAGGTTTCCAACTCTACAATTCATGCCTCTATCTTGAATTCTAGACTTATTGAACCTTACTTCTCATTTATACTTGGAAGATCGCTACCTATGCTATCTCTGAAAACTCGAAGATCAATACCAATATTTTGGAAGAAGCATGTGTTCCGTTAATTTGTTCCTCGCCAAAGTTATAGGATCCTGCTTCACAACTTACCTCCTCATACACTCATTTAATGTTCACTCCACCAAGATCAAACGTTACTTTTACCAAAGGTAACTTGAGCTCTTCCATTACTAAGGCAACTACCCAATGTAGAATATGTGGTTAGCTCTTGTTAGTTTTTCAGAGGCTTTGGAGATTTTTAAAATCATTTTGAAGATCTTTTTTACATTTTGTCGTTCAAAGCTAATCGGTTGAAAGCACATTTTGAAGCTTGCAAGGTTCTTATTTTGGTGGTTTGGAAGATCCTTGATCTCTAGTTTCCCTTATCTTCTCCATTCTTCAATTTCTTTTGCTCTGAGTTTTGCATTCTTGGCCTTTATTTTGGTCTTTTGTTTGGTTTACTATTCTCATTATATTTCGCTTGGTGTCCTTTTCTTGGTGGAGATTTGTAATTTTGAGCATTAGCCTCTTTCTTTGTATCAATGGATCTTCTCGTTTCATGTTTCTCAAAGAAAAATCCTGATTATGAGTATAAACATATTTCCCCTGATATAACACGAAGTTACAAAAAGAGCTCCCAAGTTAGGAAGAAAATCATGTGTAAGTAATTGTGAAATTTTCTTCTTAACGCTACACCTCACTGGGCACAGCTTGATCCTGATCCAACAACACATAGTTACAAACAGATTGATGTTCCTAGAAGCACCTGAGATAGATCCTGCCACCTACTTAACATCCCAAAATGCCGCAGTATAACATTCAAATCTTGCGCTTTTAGTAGTCCACCATATCTGCACAAGAAAAGTTAATCCAGCTTAGTGTTCAGCCCCTAAAGGATCTTCTATTTTGAAGGGTAACGAGAAGGATAACTTCTGGCAGAATCCCATCTTTTGACAAAAATAAGAAAAAAATATCGAACACATTTTTTTCTCTCCTTCAAAGAAAATAAAAACATGAAACATGAAACATGAAACATTATAAGAAAAGTAAGAAATAGACAAGCCTTAGTACTTAGTAGTGACAAATCAGAAAGTAGGGCCTATACCCTTGAGCGGAATTTTTTTTTTTTTTATCCATGAGTGTCCGGGCCAACATACGTGCAACTCGACTAATCTCACGGGACAACCCGCCTGACGCTACAACATTTGGGTGTCAACGAAACTCATAGAAAATTAATTCCTAGGTAGGTGGCCACCATGGATTAAACCCTTGACCTCTTAGTCATTTATTGAGACTATGTCTCCTTTTTACCACTAGACCAACCATTATACCCTTGGGTGGAATTCAATCGTACTTTGGTCGCTCCCCTGATAGTTTCACTCAGCCCTGTCCCTGCAGAAGACCAGTGCCCCTTTGATTTTTCTTTTTCTCCCCCTTGACCTCCCCTTTCGCGTTTTATACCCAACTCTACCTCCCCTTCTTTTATCCCCTTCTATCCCAAACCCAAAATTCCCATGACCCCTATCCCTTCCCTACCCCTTTTTAATCCTCCACCGAAGCCACCCCAACTAGATAGTGACCTGATCTTTGCTTGTCCATGGTTTCTAACACTTGTCTGAACCTATCCATCTTTTACCCACTTGCCCAATGGTCTCTACTCCATCACCTCTCTCTATCATTCCCATCGTCCTTAATTCATAACTTCACTAAAATTACCGCTAACCCCACAAGGGTCCCTCCTTTCTCAAATTCAACCTCCACTCATCTCCTTAACACTGATATCGACGACCTGGTTTCTAGTGCTTACATTTCATCGTTCTCCCATCCCCACCCCAACCTCCCTCCCTTCTTCTCTACCCATTATCCCTACCAACCTCAAACCTCCACCTTCAAAGCTTCTGCTTTACAAAGCCCCTATTCTGGGCCAATGCCTATCAGGGGAGGAATCCAACGATCTTGATCCATCTATTTTTTGGTTGACTGGAATCCTTGGGAATTATCTACCCACTAAATCAGGCTTATATTCTGCAGGAGCTAGAGGGCCTGTCTCATCTTTGTGTTGATTATTGGTAATTGGGAGGAGAATTTAATGTGGCTTGATGGTCTTTCGAAACTTCTAACAAAGGACAGAACACGAGAAATATGGGACTTTTTGGTTGATTTATTGAGAATGTTGCTCTTCTTGATATCCCCCTCCGACGTTTTGTCTAACAACCTCTACACTTGGTCTGATTTTCGTGATTCTCCGACGTTTATGCGGATTGATTGGCTTTTAACAATTAAAAAGGTGCTAGATAAGAAAAAAACTAGTCTTATAACGAAATCTTGTAAGGCCATTTTTCTCCCTCATCAATTATGTGGGGATAGTCTTCACACTGAATAAGGAGGACATTGTCGGGTTGCAAGGATGTAGGAAATGTCCGGGCTATCAGGTGTCAAATCTAAAATTCGAATCTTGGTCTAAATCCTAGGCCTAGGGCGTTACATCTTCCATCCCTTGTCAACACAATTCCATCTAAGATCTTGCACTAGAATTGTCTTACTGCCATCCAACTACATACAGTTCTTTACCAAAATCTTTAATTAACTAACAGTGGCTAAGAAGAAAACGCCTTTATAACAAAGTAAGAGAAGTAAGTGATTTCCCGCAATTAAAAGTCCAAATACAGATTGCAAAAAGGTAAAAGAAAAACCTGGCAAGAGCTGGAGCCAACTCGGAGCAATCTTTAACTTGAGCAATAGCGGACTGTCTCTCTAGGTATGACTTCGAGTGGCGCTTCTGGCCGCTATTAAAGAGTTTACCATTTGGAGAGTCGGGGAGGAATTGAGGCTCTTTAGGGAGAATTGCGATAGAGTTAGAGTGATTGTTCTTGAACCTGGGGACGGCATGTGCAGAAGCCGCTACAGAAGAAGAAGAAGGTGTGGGCAACCGAGTCAGAAGGCCATGGCGATGATATCCATTACCACTAACAGAGAGTTCCATTTCGAGACAGTGCAAGGGAGTTCAGTCCGCCCACAACCGTGGCCGGGGATAACAGTAGATATATTTGAACGAACCTCTGTCCGTCGCACTTCAAAATATCGAAGCTTGAGTAAAATCCAAATGTCGATATCCACGAAAATGGGATAATTCTAGAAAAGTGATAAAAACACAAATTAATAGAGTTATTTTTTATTTGTTTTCATTGCAAAGACTCTCGAGTAAGGCTAATTACCACTAATCTAAACTCATTTTCGCTACTATCTCCAAATATAGCAAAATAGGTCAAACTATTTGATAGATTTGTACTAGACAAACGATAGAAGTCTATCACAGTCTATCACTAAAAAAATTTTATATATTTGTAAATAGTTTGATATTTTTTCCATTTATTATAATTTCCCAAATTACTATATATGTAAAGCTAATTATTTTTAATAGCAAAACTACTAAAGATATTCTCAAATATAGCAAAATAAACTTTTTTAAGACGTGATAAAACTACTATTATCTATCATTGTCTATTAATAATAGACTTCTATCATGTGGTAGACTACTCTTTTCTATTTTGCACATGTAAATAAGTTGGTTTATTTTATTATATATGAAAACAAGCTACGTTTAAAGTAATCAATAAATAGTTTACAACTTTTAAACAAGTTAACAAGTTTTATTATTTATTATTATACTTACATTAATGACATTTTATTGCTTCCTTTTTATCTTTCGTGGATTTTTGTACGATGTAATTGAAATGTTGATTACCTCTTATGTCGATGTCAAATCCATAAAAATGTGGAATATCGATGTAAATTTCAACGTATTTACTACCATGGGTTCAATATTTACCTATAATTTAGGGATGACATAATCTTGCTATATAAGCTTAGTAATTTTGGAGTTTATATGATTAACCATATTCAACATTAGGTGGAAGATTTGAACCTAATATATATCTTAACAAGTTGAGTTATGTCCATGTTTACATAAATTTTAAATTTGTTTAGGCCTTTGACTTTCAGCTAGCTATCACATGGCTTAAGTGAGATGATCGGGAAATTCCTTCTCCATCTACCCTTTATGGAGATGGAAGATTTTTTGTAGCATATTCGAGGTATTTGCTTTGTTGTGGGATCTTTAGGACATATTAATAAGAAGAGCCTTGAGCTATTTTAGGAGTTGGAATATAATAAGATTACTAGGAATCAAAAGAGTATTGGAATGTGTGAGCACTTAACGAATAAAGGAAAATAAGATCGCGAACCATGAAAACGGTGAAAAATAGGATTGGGTTGAAAACTGTCGGAACGGAATGACTTTTATGTTATAAATCGGACCCAAAACACTCAATTCAAACATTCATTTTGGATTATATTACAAGTCTATCCTATTATGGTTCTCTAAACACACCTATAGATTTGGAAAGGTTTTCAAATGATGTTTATTCCCTTACTATCTTCCATGTTTTTCTCTAGGCTCTAGGCTTTGGTGATGAATTTTTGTAATTATATCTTATGTATTATTCATGTACAATTTGTGCTCATATCTTTATAGATTGATAAGAGGAATAGTGAAATAAGATGTTTGATTTTCATGCAAAATGTTTTAAAAATAAGGGAAAAGGAAAATTATTATAAATAGAAAAATAAAAATATATCAAATTATTTACAAATATAGTAAAATTTTACTTTTTGATAGACCACTATAGACCTATCTAAGCATCTATGTCTGTCTATCTGGTCTATCTATCACAAATAGAAAGTAAAATTTTACTATATTTGTAATTATTTTTAACAATTTTTCTATTTTTAATAACATCCCCGAAAAATGACAAAATGATTTTCAAGATTATTATTTAGTAAATATCAAATTACCAATATATCCGTTAGACAAAAGTACCATATTAATTTAAAAACCAAATAACCTAAAACATAATAACTAATATTTGTCAAAGTGAGTTTAGCTCAACAATAATTGACATGACCTTCCACCTTTGATGTTGGAGGTTTGATCCCTCATTCTAATCGTTGAACTGAAAAAACCAAGATTTGCTTATTTTAAAATTCATATATACTATTTTCAAAATTTCAAAGAAAGTAATAAAAAAAAAAAATTGTTTTTCTAAGAACATAATTGAAAATTGTCCTAAAGTCTAAATTCATAGATCCAAATATATCCAATTTAAATCTCAAATTAACATTGTTTGCAATTGATTGTGAATTGCAATCAGTCTCACTGCACTGCTTAATTTAAATCTGCAAAATTTAAATTCTTTGGAAACGTTTGTTCTTTAAAAATGCAGATAATCAAAATTTTAGATGCCCAAAATTATAAATGTCTCACATCTTTATATTATCATGTTTGTTCGAAAAATTTAAAAATATATTGTGGTTTTATAAATTATTTAGGAAAATATTGTAGTTTTTGAAATATTTATGGAAATATTGTAGTTTTTATTGGGAGTTGATATTTGGGGAGTTGTGTGCTTGGTCGAGGGTCGAACCCTCGACCTTCTTTCCTTTTTTTTTTTTTCATTTGCTTGGTCGAGGGTTCAACCCTCGACCAAATTATATATATATATATTTTTAAATTGTTTTTCTCCCACCTCCCCCTTTCACTTCTTCCACCTCCCCACTTCGAAAAATTTTTAAAAATATTATAGTTTTATAAATTATTTAGAATTATACTTTAATAATATTATTTTAACTAACATTCTTTTAGAAACCGTTATAATAACAAATATATATTTTATCACTAACCAACCAATATAAAATTGAGCGTTAATATTGATACAACAATTTATTATTTTTTTCTTCTAAAATTAGTAATAATAAAAAAAATTCAATGTGTCCCACAAGGGGGACATCGTCGATTTCGAGCTGGTTGGCGTCGTCGACTTTGCACTTTAGGTTGCTCTGGTGGATTTGGTTGCTTAGGTACCTCTGCAGGCATTTCATAGACATCGTGTTTATGTGTATGCATGTTGAAGACGATGGCCCGGCTTCTGAATCATAATATCCTGAACCAAAGGCTGGTTGCATCATCATCGGACTAGCATAACCAGTCTGGCCCTGCGTTTGCGTCTGCATCATAGGAGGCAATTCTTCCACATTATGGTCAACCGCATCAAACTCATCTTCTTCTGCTCGAGCACGTCCCCTATGCCTAGGAATTGGTGGAGGTGCAATAGGTATATCGTACATGTGTAACTCCTCCATGTAACTTGCGTTATTATTGCATATAGTAAATACTTGATTTGGATCATTTGCAACATCACAAAGACTACTATTGTTCGATCTCTGTCAATTACAAAACAATTAGATAATATTTCAAATAAAATTTAAATAAAAAATAATTAGACAATATTTGATTATATACCAAATGACCCAAAGCCGCTCCCGGACGAGCAATGTAGCGTCTCGTAATATTATTATACCAAATGATGTAATCTTGAGTTGCATCCCTATCGAATTGCCCAAGTGAAACGCTGACTACAATAAACCTTCTACGATAGTGCCATCGCACTACCAAATGTGCAACTTTTTCAGACCAATCTGCAGTTCTCAAGTCAATGTCATGTAGTAGGGGTTCAGTATTGCACTTTGATGGAACATCTTGTTTGAAACCAAACTGTCGGATTACCCTGTTAGGAAGATGCCACTCACCAATGTGAAAACATATGAGTGGGCTCATCGTCCGCCATATGTCTTGACCGCTCATACAAAAATTGGGCAAAGCGTCCATAACAGCTTTGTAAGGCTCCCAAATAATCTGAAACATAACATATTACATTAAAAATATTAACTACAAGTATATAAAAAAATATGTATAAAAAATTCATTTGGGTTTAGTATTCATATACCTGGTCAGGTTGAAGCAAATCAAGCATATATCTATATTGACTCACTACATATGTAGCCGACCTAGTTACACAAAATTGGTCTCTCCACCTATATTATTAAATTAATATTTTAGGTTTAAAATTAACTATATTAGTCACAAAAAATATTAGCTAAATTAAATTAAGATGACATACCGAGAACCGTAGGCTCGTTTTGCTAATAAATGATTGTTGACATGTCGGAGTTGTGGAGCCATTGTTGGAAATCGTTCCCAAGCCCATATTTGTAGCAATATCAGAGGCCCGGTGATTTCACGAACATCAGATTTTGTTGCCTTACATAGCTGTCTATACAGTCATGCCAAACACGCTCCACCCCAAGAATACCGTCCCGCCTAATGGAGATTGGCTAAAAGTGGAAGGAACATTAGGTGCACGAAGTGACTTGATTTATCAGAAAACAGGCTTCTGCCCATCATCTGCAGTATGTATGCTCTTGCGTATCTCGTGACAGATTCTTCGTCTACATCATCATCAAGTCTTGGAAATTGTGTCCCCAACCATGTTAGACTCAACTTTGATCCCCTAATTTTATTTGCAGGTGGGGTCACACCGAGTAGCATCTGACAAATATGCAGCCAGTCGTCATGCATTACCCCGGTAACAGGCTCGCCATCGACAGGTAGCCCAAATAATATTTCTATGTCCTAAAGCGTGATAATAACTTCTCTAGTAGGCACATGAAATGTATGGGCCTCTGGCCTCCATCTCTCAACAAGTGCAGTGATGAGGTGTCAGTCTAACTGAATGAATCCTGATGCACGCAGAAGTGGTAGTATGCGACGATGAAGTGGGATGGTACGATAAACAACCGCCTCAAGCCGTCTACAGCACATCTCGCCTGTAGTCCGATCTTGCCATACATTTGTTGATCAATAAATAGATTGATCGTATAAAATATCGGGATCAATCGGTCATGGGTTTAAAGCCATGATCTAGAAGAAAACAAATTATATATTTATCATGTAAAGCATACAAATAAATTAGGACTTAAAAGCGAGAGAGAGTGATATAGTGAGAGCACATGATAAAAATATTAATTTTATTATTAAAACATTGGTTACATGATAGAAATGTTAACGAAAGAAATCTCTAACTGTCTGGTGCCTGTCTTCGTAACGAAGGACATTTTCTTCGATGATGACCTAACTGATTACAAAATCCGCAACATACTTGAGAACTTGGTTCTGTCCAGTCCATCTCATTATGATATCGTGTACTCTTTGGTCTACCAAGTTTTCTCAATAACGTCAAGTCAGCATGTAAAACAGGCATATTAGAAGGTGTGATCCAGTAGTCTTCATTCGGTACAGGTTGAAATTGAGGAGAGTAGCATGCAGCGTATGTCGACATTTTATAGTAGTCATCAATGAAGTCTTCATAGTTCATGTTAAATCGTGAGCAAACTGCCATAAAATGCTAACATGGAATGTCAAATGCTTGCCACTTGTTACATAAACAGTACCGTTCGGAATCACTTAGCTTCAGTATTTGAATATTTCCTCCTTTAGAATTGAGGTTGTGACGTCCAGTTTTCACATGAAATACACCTTAATATCGATCATATGATTGGACTTCATGTTTACTGGATCTTGTAGCCCATTTTGGAATTTTTTCGTGTGCGTACCTGAATATTTACTCACTCAGTATTATAAAAATATTTGGAACAAATTGTTGATTATTAAAAAGAAAATTATTACCGGGTGTATTTATCTCGATGCTCCAAGGCAGCTCTTATTTCTTCTCTTCTTTTCTCAAAATAATTTACACACTTGTTGAATGTTATTTGAGCAAGAGCATTTATCGGCAACATTCGAGCTCCTTTGATGACTCCATTGATGCACTCTGATAGATTCGTCGTCATCCACCCGTACCTAAACCCTCCATCGTGCGCTTGAGTCCATTGTTCAATACCAATGTTGTAAAAAAAAACTCATACAACTCCTATTTATTCGCTTGATGTCTTTCACTGCTTTATTAAACTTGCGAACTTGGAACTGACATCCAACACGATATAAAATTTTTTTTAATGTATTGAACTTGTATTTTTTATTAAAATTACTTACAATATGGCGTAAGCAGAATCTATGGTGACATTTTGGCCCTGTCCAACCATTTTCTAGATTGTTCACTGCCGAGATGATGCCACCATGCCGATCTGAAATCAAGCACACCTCTTCATGTATAACAATTTCTCTGAGGTGTTTTAAAAACCATCCCCACGTGTCAGCAGACTCCTCATCTACAACGGCAAATGCAAGAGGAAGAAGATGCCCATTCAAATCAACTGATGTAGCAATTAGCAACTTTCCTAGATATTTTCCATACAAGTGAGTACCGTCTATTTGAATAATCGGCCGACATCTATTAAATGCTTCTATACAATGACCAAATGCCCAAAATACAGAAGTAAGGATGGCATATCCTTCTGTAGGTCTGCTTTTTATTCTCCACTCCACTCGTGTGCCGAGATTTGTATGCTTGACCATATGCAACCACCTGGGCAACAGTTTGTATGAGTCATCCCAATCACCAAACACTCTGGCCAATGCCTTTCGTTTACCCTCCCACACCCTGTGGTAAGGAACATGCCCATTTTGTTTTAATGTCAGATTGTAGTTGTGCCACATTGATGGACGATTTTTCTCTCACAGCTTCACAAAACTCCAGTGCAATCATTGAAGAATCTAATTGCACATGAGTTTGGCTAAGCTCTGAGTAAAAACATATATGTTGGTCAACATACTTAGTAATCTCGAACAAATTGTGAGATTTTTTCTTTGCTGCACGAAGTCGCCACTTGCAACCATCCTCCCATTTCTTACACCAAATTGCCCAAATATTCAGTGTTGATTCCACGACCTCATATGGTGCGTAACACTTGATAGCAGAACACTTGACCAAATGTTGTAACATTTCTTTGTTTTGAAAAATCATACCCTTATATAATTGGGTATTGTCAAGGACTACTGAGGCTACAACTGGGTCATGTTCTCTAACGCTATCTTTTATATTCATGTCAAGATTAGTGAATATATCTGACTGCATTTCATATTTACGACCATCGAAATCCAACTCCTCGAATTCATCATCTGTTTCTATTCTAAAATCCCTATATTGATTACTAGCCACCATATTTTCATCATCATAGGCTGGTGCAACTAATTTAGGATCAGGATCAATATATTGATTCGAGTCTTCAAACTGACTTAACGATTGTGCATTCAAATCTACATCCAAGCCTACCCTACTCACATTAACGTATAAATGCACTAGGTTCAGGAGCGACATTACAATTGAAAATATCATATTCATCACTTGTTCGTTATGAATGGGGAATGACATATACTTTACAGATCCTAATGGTGTTAGATTAGGATGTATGTATATTATTTCTAAGTGGTTTGATCTCATATCTACCCCAAGTGACAACCCAATCATTTCAACAAATTGTTCAAAAATAAGTCCACTATTCACATTTATGCTAAAACCCTCACATGCTGGCTGATCATATTCAACTCCATCAACACCATCAATCATATGACCATTTATAAACAACATAAATCTCAAACACTTGTCTGCCATTTTCTAAAAAAAGAAAACAACAATATACATCACTAATTATTTAACTAAAAACTCTAATATTAAAAAAATATAGTAATATCTAAAATGCAACGAAAATATAAATTTGTACTAAAAAATTAGAATTTACTGTAATACTAAATTTAAAAAACAAAAAGAACATTAAAAGGTAATAGTATTTTTAAACAATTCTGAAACTAATATTATTTATTTTAATAAAGATCAATATTATTTCTTCTAAAAATCAATATTATTTTTCTTAAAAAAAATAACATGGTAGATCTAATATAATATTAATATGATAAATCTAATATAATATAAACAAGAACATTAACTTATAGAAACTCATAACATATATAAACATTATTCAATTCAAACACTATTAACAAAATAAATATGAACATTAAAATGACATATTTAGATTTAAATGGTATGTCTAGTATAATATAAATATCATAAAATGAAATGATAGTAATGGTTTACTTATTTTTTTTCTCGAAGTGACAACGATCGATCTTTGCTTTCCAAGTAGCAACAAATACTGCAAAAATAAAAATAGCATGAGAATAGAGAAAAAAATTTATATTATCTTAAAAAAATATATATTTCATAAATCAAATTTACAAACCTCGTAAATTTGGAAAAAAAAAGAGTATTTCGATAGATAATGGGAAAATGAGAGGAAGAAGAGATCAGATCGGGGCGGCATTTAAAGACATTTGGTCGAGGGTTGAACTCTCGACCATAAGTCACGGGCTCAGCCGCAGGGAATCTCTGCGACGATGCGACGAGACTTGCGGCGGATTCTCTGCGACGACGCGACAGGACGTGCGGCGGATTCTCTGCGAGGACGGGACGTGCGGCCGAATCTCCTTGTGTTGGTAGTAGGCCTTGTGTTGGTAGTAGGCCTTGCGTTGGTAGTAGGCCTTGCGTTGGTTGAAAGTTGAGGCCTCTTTGCGTTGGTCGAAGTAGGCCTTGCGTTGATCGAAGGTTGAAGCCTCCTTGCGTTGGTCGAAATAGGCCTTACGTTGGTCGAAGGCTCGCTTTGGTCGAGAGTTGAGGTCTCAACCTTTGCTTTTCCACTTTTCAATCTTCTCTCTCAGGCCTCCTTACGTTGGTCGAAGGCTTGCGTTGGTCAAGGGTTGAGGTCTCGACCTTTGCCTTTATCGAAGGTTGAGGTCTCGCCTTTTGCCTTTTTCACTTTTCAATCTTCTCTCTCCTCCCAACTACCATATTTTCCTAAATAGTTTCCAAACTACAATATTTTTCTAATTATTTTTACTAAATTCAATATTTCAATAAAAGGTCATGTTTGTTCTATAGTAATATTTTTGCAAATATCTGCAAATATTTTGATCACGGTATTTGTTTCATAGGAATTCTATGTCTTAGATTTACATATTGTTCCAATAATGCCCTTACGACCATTTATTAATTTACAATCAATGTGATATAATTTGAACTTGTATAACATATTTCTTTTTATCAATTTGAATTTCTTTTTAAATTAATACATTTTATATTATTTTTATTTGTTATTTTTCTCAAAAAAAAAGAATATATCGTTATTTAAGATCTTTTATAGAATAAATATTAATTTAAATTTAAATATCTGGCTAAAAAATAATAAGAATTACAATACGACAAAAAAAATGATATATATGGTTAACATTATTTATTTTAATTATATAATGCAAATGAAGTTTAATATATATACATGTAAAAAAAAATTATAAATGACAAAAATGTAAAATAGGGATGCCCTTAGCTTGGGAATTTGGAAAACTCATATTTCAAGAGGCATCCAAAACTCTTGAGACGCCCTCTGTAAGGGCATCCTAGGATGCTCTAGAATCTCTAAATGTTAGGACATCTTACAATATCGCATAACAAACATCGTAATTCAGATGCCCACTCTATGAAAATTTCAATATGCCTACGAAACAAATGGCCTCTTAGTTCCAAGTATATCCAACTTAAATTCTTACCTAGTTTAAGTCTCAAATTAAATATAAAATTCAAAACAAGATAGGTTAATCTCAAATTAAATCCAAATTTTAAAATAAGATAAGATAGCGATTTAAATTTCAAATTTTATTGTAAAATCTAAAAACGCATGTGAGATTAGCTAACACTCCTCCATGCATATACAATGTAATTCTGGCTATAAATATTAAAAAGACAACATAATCATGTGTAGGAGAACATATTGTGTACGGGTTAATTAGAAAAAAAAAGGTACTTTAAAAAAAAATTAGGAAAAAGGGATAATTTGGAAAAAAAATTAGATAAAAAGGGTAGTTTTTTTTTTTGTCTTTATTTGAATGTCACATTTTCTTTCACAGTCAATGGGTCAAACTAATGGTATTTTGCCATTTTTAAAAAAAAAAATTATTTTTTTTAATATAAGGTTGAATTTTTAATTTTAAAAAATATTGTTTTTCAGGTATCATTGATAGAACTTTACGTAGAACAGTGATAGAGAGGCAATTCCTTTCCGGTATCCTTGAACTTATCGGGAATTAATTGACTCTTTGTCACTTTTCCCGTAAAGTCCCAACGAGAACTTTATGAAACTTTACGAAAAAAGTGACAAATTCTTGAAGGAATTCCATCTCTGTCACTTTTTCCGTAAAGTTCTCATCGAAACTCTACGGGAAAAGTGACAGAGAGCCAATTCCTTCCTGGTATGTTTGAATTTATCGAGAAGGAATTTGCCTTAGTCAGGTTTTCTGTAAAGTGTTGCTATCTGGCTTACTGGTAAGTTTGATCATTCAAACTGACATTAAAAATAAATAAATTTTTTTCAAAAAAATATCAGAATGCTATCAAAATCATTCAATTTGACCATTTGACTTTTGTCATTCATATAAAGACAAAAAAAAATTACCCCTTTCCCCTAATTTAATTTTAAAGAACCCTTTTCACCTAATTTTTTTCTACAACTACCTCCAATCTAATAGACCCTATTGTGTACTCAAAAGGGTGAAAATGATTTTAAATTCTTCATGCATTACATGCTTTTTGTGCAAAAGCCTCATCCCAACCTCCTTGTATTTGCAACTTAATTCTCTGTGTTGAATTTCAACTAAATTCATCATAGAGATATGGAAAATAAAATGGGAATGGAGATGAGGATAAGATGAATGTCCTTAGTTCAAAAGTCCTTTAAAAACTCTAATGGAATTTAAAATAATAAACTTGTACTTTAACCTCCATTTGGTAAATTTTGTAAAACACATTTCATAAATTCACACCCACACCATATCAAATTCACACTTCGATATGTCACATCTTACTCCTTCTAAACATGAAAAAAAAATAATGATAATAAAAGTGAAAATAAAAAGTGCGGTTAAGGAAATTGAATGAAATGAACATTATGCATCTTTGATCTTTCAATATTGCGATAAAGCCCAAAAAATCTAGTCCATACAACATGGTTTTCAAAGAATGTAGACTTGGCCCTATTTCAAACTTGACCTCTAAATACACAATATTTACACAAATAAGGGGTTCAATTGAAACATGGTCAACCACAACACACAAATCGTTGTAGGGAAAGTCTAAAACAACAGACATAAGCCATAAAACATAATTGTCTTTGAAGATCTTAATATTTTTCATTTTATTTCAACCATTCTTGTACATGGTCAATCAGGAAATAGTATGGTGTTATTGAAGGGAAAAAGGAGCATATTGATATTGAAGATAGAATCCATGAATTGTTGTAAGAAGAACTTTGTAGGGATGAAAAATCATAGTTGAGCATTTTCATCTCATCTACACTCACTCTATGAGTGTCGCCATGGACAACCCGCCTGACCTTACAAGGTTTTGGTGTCAAGAAAACTCGTAGGACCTCTTACCCATTTATTGAGATTATATTTCCTTTTTACCACAAGCCTAATCGAGGATACCTATTGAAAAATAGGTTTAAAAGGTTTTTATCCATATTTTTTAAAAACTAATTATAACTTTTTAATTGTTTCTAATTTTGAGATTGGAATATTTAAATCAAAATTTAAAAACTATTTTCTCCCTCCTCTCTCTCTTCGTCCACCCGTCCTTCCCTCTCATCTTTCTCTTGGCACTCGCTATGAAAGGCAACTACTTGTTTTAGGAGCTTCAGCTTTACTATTAAGCTCTTTTGGGAATTTTTTCTATAATACAGTAATATGGAAAACTTTCACACTTTTAAAAATAGGTGAAACCTACTACAGTAATATAAGGTCTACAAATATTTATAAAATCAAATTTATAACATGAACAGAAAACCTACAAATATTTATAAAATCAAATAAAGTACTAAAAATTTTCTCGCACCCTTGCGATGGCTGCAAACCCATCATTAGAATCATTTCCATTTACAGATGGGAAATTTTTAAAAAAATACAAAATAATGTTCTAAAATACTTTTTAAAATTTTAATATAAAATTGCCATCTCAATATTAAAATAATTTACAAAATTCTAATTAATCTAGGAAGAAGGAACAGGGAGATTTTAAATCTATTTTGAGAATTCAATTAAGAACTAGAAAAATGAAAAAATTGAAACTTGACCAAACATAATTATTCTTTAAAAATATGAAGACTAAAACATCTATGAAAGTATTCCAATTACAAACTGATAATGAGATTTTGAGAGTATAGAACTTTTTATCTTCTACCACTATAAAAACAATTCCTTCTTTTTTTTTTTTTTCTTTTTCTTAAAATATATTTCTTACGAAAATGTGTACTCTTCCTCTCTTCTAAATTTTTATTTCTTATTTATTAGAGAAATTATTTTAAATGACAAAATTATTTAAAATATTTATAAATAATAATAAAATATCACAGTTTATAAGCGATCGCGATATATTACCATCTGTGTCAACATGACACAAATAAACGTAGATAGACGATAAAATTTTGCTATATTTGTAAATATTTTTGTTAATTTTCTTATATATGAAAAAAAAAATATATATATATATATATATATATTTTTTTTTTTTTTTTTGAATTTTTCCATTAATATCTTCCACCCAAAATGAAGCTCTTTATAAATAAAAAAAAAAAAAAAAAAGTTATGTTATAATTTAAATTAAATATATGAATAAAATAAAAATATCGCACGTATTACAAGTGTTTAGAACTAGTAACTACAAAAATATAAGGAAAAAAAAGTATATACAAAACTTAAATTGCAAGAGTTGAAGGCGAGGTAGAGCCAAAGAATCCCATTCATCTTGCACAAGATCAATTGTTCATCATCACTAATCCATTAATGGAAGTCGAACTGACGTTCTCCGAAGCCATAACTGGTACATGACCATGTGAAAAGTATCATAATCAACCGGAGAAGAATGCCATTTGAAATGTCTACGCACTTTCAACACATTGCTTTGCAATATTGCATATTCCTCATCATTGATTCCCTTGAGGATTTCCTTCAGCCTCGGGATATCTGATGTCGTTACGACGACGGAGAAGCTCTTCCAGTTCAAGATATCACCAAACGGGAGGTCATAGTAGTTGGCAATGATCACAGGAACGCATCCGTAAAAGATAGAATCTCCAACTCGCGCTGTGTTTACTTCGAAGCCTTTGACATGAAGGCAGAACTTACTCTTGAGTAGTTCATCAGCATAAGGTGTTTTAAGACGGCCCGAATGAGCAAAGATCTCTGAGTCCTTACCCCACACTCGAACAAGCTCTTGACGAGTCGGGGAGTTCATCGCTCCTGCGAAAAACGCCAGCCTCGTCCTAAAAGGAGTAATAAATCATCATGTCACATTACATTCACACATCAACAGACTAACTAACAAGCTCAAAGGGAGAAGGGAAACAGAAGATTCGCCATTTTACATCAGCCATAAACTCACCTCTTTGAAGAAACAAGATTTGGGGGGTCTTCTTTCCTAGGCCAGATTTGGGGCAGAGCTGCATCCTTATGCGAAATGTAGCCTGTTAAGAAGTAGCTAGAAGAGCAAACAACTTGGACAATACTCGACTTAGCTTCACTCGATTTATCCATGGCGGATCGTCCAACCGAATGGCACGCAACATAGAAATGGTCCGCCCCACCAGTTCGATTCCAATAAGGGTACTTGTGGCTAACGTCGAAGATGTAATCTCGAATGAAGTTGGGGATACCACTAACGCTGACCCGACGATCATTGCGGAGGCCAGTGATCGAAAACGGCAAGAAGAAGAAGTCGGCCTCCTTAGGATTGTTTGTGATGAAATGGCTTTTGATGAGAGATTTCTTGAAGTAACTCTCACTGGCATAGTTGCCGTTGGGCTCAAAGTCCTCTGGCAGCAAAGAACGTGCAAAGGGATCACTGCGTTTGTGAGGATAAACGTAGATCTTGAAGCTCTTGTTCATTTCTTTATAATCTTCAAGAAATAACTCTTCATCATGGAACACTCCCTCGGCTTGTTCATGGTTTCCCCTTCCTGAAATACACACAAGCAAGGGCATCCATTAAGGCAAGTTGAGCTTGCATTAGAGAAATAAGAAAGTGATTGTACCTTGGAAGGAGGAGAAAACAGAGGAAGCTTAACTCAAAACCATTTATAATATGAATAAAAGATCAAATATACATTAACATATTGACTAAAGCAATTCTACTAGTATGTCTTAGCCAAAGTGTGCTTAGCCTACCTTCCGCTTTAGAAGTTGGAGGTTCAATCCTTCATCTCCACACTTGTTGTACTCGAGAAGAAAAAGAAAAAAAGGAAAAAAAAAAACAAATACATCTTATATCGAAATATTGTAAGGTCATTTTTCTCCCTCATCAATAAAGATCATCAAATTATTGAATTGCAAAAGAACAATTAAGACTCTATTTGGTAACCAATCATTTTTTGTTTTTGGTTTTTGAAAATTAAGTATATTTTCTCTCAATTCTTTTTACGATAATTTGTATATTCATTGAATTCTTAGCCAAATTTTAAAAACAAGAACAAGTTTTTTTTCGAAAAAAAAAATTAGTTTTCAAAATTTGACTTATTCTTTTTAGAACAATGGTAAAACATAGATAAAAAAACTAAAAATTTAGAGGGAGAAAGAGAGCGTTTATAGAATTATAGGCTTAATTTTTTAAAATTAAAACCAAGAACCAAATAATTACCAATTCAACCTAAACTTTCATATTTAGCAGATAATTTAACCCACATATGTTCCTCTTCCTATGGTTCTAGGAAACCAATCAGACCAGAAGAAAATCACAGCTCTAAACTCATTTTCCAACAAGTTCATACAAACAAAACCCACATCAAAATCCAAAACCTACAACATTCATTCATCAACCATTCAGTTCAAAACTCTTACAAATAATTACCAATCCTCTACTGAAAACAGGAAGAAGAAAAGAGGGTTTTACCAAATGAGGGAAGAGGAGAAGAAGGTTGAGTCTGATGCAGAGACAGAGGGGGGCCGCCATTGCCGTTCCGTAAACTGACCTTCTGAGAAACCCGAAGAGTTGTAATGGAAAGATTGCGAGAAGAAACGAGGCGAGAAGAGGAGTAGGAAAAATGAGTGGGGATTTGGGAGGGGAAGGGATTAGGGGTTGAAGTGGAAGAGATGTAGAAGAGGATGAAGAGGAAAGTATTAAGAGCTAAACAAGTGGGGATGAAGAAAAAGCCTCGAAACCAGTTGGCTGAAGAAGAAGAAGAAGAAGAAGAAGAAGAAAAGGACCTCCATGGGAATGGAGATTGAGGCATGGAGGAAACAGAGGAAGAAGGAATTAGGAGAGTTGTATTGTATGGGCAAATTTGGTAGCAAAGACGAAACCCATTTCTTCAAATACCAATTTTCCAAGTGAAGAAAGGTCAAAGATGAGGGTTTGTTGAATTTTCAATCAATTCCATGGGGATGATGGGAGAGAGGAACAGTTAGAATCTCTTCCTGTCCAAACTCATGTTTGCCGTTTCTTTTGGGTTTTTAATATTGTTTTTAATATTTTTTCTGTCCCCGTTCCAAATTATGAAGAATTTGATTGATACACAAACATAGGTATGGTATGCATAAATTTCTTTTATTAGTCAATTCTATGGTATTATTATAGTTAACCATTATTATATCATGGAGGTTATAATAGTCGGACTAATTTAATTTGGATTATAATAGTATATGTTTTGAGTTGATTCAAATTATTTTAGTTTAGATTATAATAATATGTATTTGAGTGGATTCAGACTATCAGTATATATTAAGGTGCAGACTATTCATTAAAAACAATAAACATGATAGAAAAAGAGATTTGAAATAGTAACAAATAGGTTTAAATAAAAATTTTATTTTAATATGGTCTTTAGGTTTCAATATTGAATAATTTCAATATTCATTAAATACACCGTTACAATTTTTAGTATTAGTGTCTATTAATTAATTTAAAAGAATTATAATTAATTAAGTTTACTATTTTTTCATCATTATTAAAATTGTTTTTAAATGTTCACTTCATAATTAGTTTAAATCAATTAGTAGACATTAACACTAAAATTAAAAATGAATGTTTAGTAAAAAATCACGGTGAAAAATATAAATCTTGAAATTATGGATCAAATTGTAAAAAAATTCAAAACTTAAGAATGAAAAGTATAACATTTTAAAACAAAGAGTTAAATTGAAACCAAACTCAAACCTTAATCATCTTTTTGAAACTTGGAAACCAAATAAGAAATAGCCTTAACATAAAGTATATATATAGCTCTTTCTAAATATAGCAAAGAAATCAAAATATTTATAAATATAGCAAAATTTTATTGTCTATCTGCGATAGATTGCGATAGACTACTACATGTGTCTATTATGGCATAGATAATATATATCGCGATCTACTGATGGACGGTATATTTTGTTATTAGTTGTAAATATTTTCAGCAGCGCATTTAAGATAATTTTGCTACATATATATTCTTCCTATTTTTTATTATTTTTATTCTTTAAAAATCTAAATGCGGAGCTCATGGAATGGGAAAATAAAAAAAAAAAAAAAAGGTAAACTACTTTTTTTTTCTCTCTCTCTCTCCCTCTGGGCGAAGATTCGGATTTTGTAGCTTCCCCAGGAATGATCAACAGAAAAAACAATAATAATAAATAAAGAGATTTTTTTTTTTTTTTTTTAAATCACCGTACAGCATGGATCCAAAATCATTCCATGTTTATTAGGTTAAGATATCATTTATTTATATTTTAAATTTGTTATATTTGAGTAATGGTACTTTCTTAATATTAAATCTTAATATACGTATTTTTAATGAATCTTAAATTAATTTATAATACTTGAGTTTTGCGAAAAAAAATAATAATAATAATTTGTATTCTTTATAAATTATAAAAATATATTTACATAATATCTTCAATTTTATAAAAATCGAAAATTTAAAATTTATTGAGAATATATGAATAAATTATATGTAGAGTAAAATAAAATCAAATCAAAGTTTTAATTTACTTTTAGACTAAATATATATTTTTGTATCTAATGTTTGGTTTTTTTCCCTTAAAATTCTTAAAAAAAAAACTACAATTTAATATCTGATCTTATTAATGTTTTTAGATTTCATCATGAGTAATAAATTAGCAAAAACTTGAAAAAATGTCTCTAAGGAGAAAAATTTGAAATTCTTAAGAGTGTGAAGGAGAAATTTAAAACTCTTCTCTCATACCTTTTTTCTTCCTTGAATTATTCTCAATTTGTCAAGCATTAAGTAACGTAAAATTATGTTAAAACAAGCCTAGTTTAACCGTCATACATTATGTATTAGTGATAAAAAACTATGTGATTCGAATCACTTCCTTTAATATATTTAAAAAAAACAAGTCACGTAAATTTATCATTCACCAAAAGTCAAGTAAATTTATCATTCACCAATTATGACAGATTACATTAAAACTCTTTAAATAATAGACTAAATTGAAAAATGTTCAAATACGAGGATTAAATGTATATTTAGCTCATGATTTATCATTTTTTTTTTATAGAAACGGAAAATTAAATCCTAAATAGGTCAATAATAATTTTACATGACTTAATACTATAAATGTGATCACCAAAAATTAGTTTAGGCTAATTGAACCAAATCGAATTTATTATTAACTTTAAAATGTATTCTTTTAATTTAAGATACAATTTTATTAAAATATATTTGTTTTGATTTTTTTTAAGCTCATGATTGTATTTGGATTATTTATTCAACAACGATTGTCTAAAATATTTTTTCCGTTTTGGAATAAAACTCTTTATAATATATAAATTGAAATTAAGATGCTAATTTTTATTCAATATTTGAAAAAAATAGTTAAATGGATGTTTTACATATTCATATTTTACTTTTTTTTTCTTAAAATAAATATTTCAATAAATAATTGGAACAACCCAAATCCAACACACATCATTGATAATACATAATATATGCTAGTTGAATTGTGCTCACTTTAGCTTAGATCATCCCTTGTTAATCCAAATGACTTATCAAATTAACATTTCATTAGGGATCAAACCTTTATGGGGTGTTTGGCGTGCAAGTTTGAAATCTTAAGCCCGGGGTTAGGTTGGGAGGTTTAGGTAGCTGGGTTTGAGAAAACTACATTTGGAGCGCAAATTTTGGAAATCTGTATTTTGGGTGCAGCCTTAGAAAGCGAATGAAGTGCAGATTTATAAATTTTGTGAAATATTTTCTTGTATTTAATCAATGTTTAGATTTTAGATTAGTTTAAATTTTTATCTTAATTATTTTAACATAGTTAAGTTTAAAACAAACTAAAAATTTTAGAATAATAATTTTCTTTTTGAATTTTGAAATAGAGATTTTGACTAAAATTATAATTTTATTTAATTTATCATTTTAATAATTTGACATTTTAATTTTACTCTAACAGTTCATAGACTTTTGTCACTTTAACTAATTTGAAAATGATCGATTTTTTTACCATAATATTCTAACTTAAAATTGAAATAAACTAATATTTTTATGTCAAATTCAATTATTGAAAAAATATAATTTTTAGGAATAAAATATCATGAACTTTGAGTTTTGATTTTTATTTGGTCACTAAGTTGTTTCCAACATTTTAAACCTTCACATTTAAAAAATAATTCTAAGTTTCCAACATTAGATTAAATTAGGATTTTCTACACATATAGATCAATAAATATAACTAATTATACAATTGTAGCCAATGGCTTGTTTGGAATGACTTAGGAAGAAATATCTTTCAAAAATCTATTTTTATTTAAACACTTTTGATAAAAACTCCTTAAAATAAAAACACACATGTATTTGTCAACTATTTCTTGAGAGTATTTTTGTATACAAGTTTATTTAGTTTGTTATATACTAAAGTGTATTTATTGAGGGGTAGTTACAAATATAGCAATTAGATTCAAAGTATTTGTAAATATACCACAATGCAAAAAAATTGTCAATATAGCAAAATTTAGATTTCGTTTTCAAAGTCTATCAGTGGTAAACCATATTAATAGCATGGTTTATTAGTGATAGACTATATCACTAATGGACGTCTATAAGTGATAGAGTCTTCATAGATTTTGCTATATTTGCATTTTTTTTAAATGTCGCTATGCACCTAATTATTATCCTTAAAAATGTTATCCAATGCAATTATCCATTTATTAATGTTTTCCAAGGCTGGCCGGTGGGGGTCGTCGAAGGTGGCAGTCAAAAAGGTTGCTCGACAGAGTTGGTGTCGGAAGTTCACCAACAGGGGGAAGGGAGAGAGGAGTCGCCGGAGGTTGGCTGATGACAATCATCAGAGGTCGTCGCTAGAGTTACTCGACGGCGGCTATCCAAGGTAGTTCCGGAAGTTTGCCGACAAACTTTCTAAATTAAATTAGAAGAAAAGAAAAAAAGAAGGGTAACCTGATTTGCTATTCAAACCCATCGGAAAGATGGACTTCCTAGATCTTTGTCCCAAACAAGGGTTAGACTTAGGATGTCTAACTCATCCAATCCCAACCCTTAAAACACACACCCCTTAACCTTTAGGGAATGATGTTAATTACAATCGAACTAAATTTACTTTAGCATAATTTAAAAAAAAAAAAAGAAAAAAAAAAGCTCATACCAACATACATAAAATCTGTATAAACAACTAAAAATGTCAGAAGTTCAACACACTAATCACGCGATATCATTGAAACTAATGATATCATTATTAAATTTTAATCACGGTTATCATAATTAAAATCAACAGATAATTAATAAATTTTTATAATGGTTATATTTATATTTATTATTATTAAAAAAAAACCCATGGATTTGAAACATTATTTCCAATATTTAATAATTGATCATTGGTTTAACTTTATTATCAATAGTTGTTTATTCCCTTTTCTAATAAAAAAATTACAAACTTGGAGTTTGGGTTTGGACGTTGAACTTTTAAATAATGTTTGTATTACCTTTTGAGTTGTATGGATTGACAATGATTATTATTTATTTGAGTTGAGCTCAATGCAAATTAAGAATTGAACAACCAACTTTATAGAAAGCATATATGTTGATAATAATAAATTAATTTTTAAAAAAATTAATTTTACCTCTAAATATATCAATGTGCGTCAATTTTTACATCTAATTTCTTGAAACTTAGATAAACATATGGTGAAATCTTAACTTTAAACTTAAGAAGTGCTACAATTTTTATCCTCAAATAAGCTTCGTCCATAATTTAAATATTCATTAAAAAAGCATTCTCCTGTTCTTATGAATTACAAAAACGTATATATGGTACAAAATTATAAGCCAGAAAAACAAAATTGGAGTTAAATTTTACTACATTTTGTGACTTTGGTCTATGTTATTCAATGAATAGTTTATATATCAACAAAACTTAAAATTGTGCAAAATCTTAATATCATTAAAAGTAGGTTTAGGAAATTTTTACAATATATATATATATATATTTTTTATAGAAATTAATCACTCACAAATCCTTTAAGATAATTTTTGTAAACAATGAAATTTTTTCAGTATAACAATTACGAAGATTGTAGATCGAATATCCAACTTTTAGAGAAAAAGATCATATATTTGAGCTAAGCTCATTTTAGCAAACAAGTGATTGTGATATTATTAATATTTATATCATGACATCTTAACTATATAAATTGTCAAGTCACAAATTAGTTTTGGTCTATTATCTATTTTTTGGTTGAATTTAGAAAATTAAAATAAAGACAAAGAGGTTGGAAAATTTGACGGAGGATGGCATGCGGGTTAATTACATTTTTTTTTTTTTCTCAAAATACATTATTTTATTTCATTTAATTGAGGGCTACCGTGATAGTTGTCTATCACTGTTTATCATAGGTAAACAGTGACATTTTGCTTAAATATTTTTAGCAATTTTATTGTTTAAAACAATTACTCGTTAACTAAGATAATATATCAATATTTAAATAGTAAATAACAACGTTAATTAAAAGTTTGGAAAATCATTTAAAGTAAAATTATCAAAAATTTACGTACAATTTAAGGTATGATAATTAAAAAGAACCAAAAAATAAAAAAATAAAAAGTTGATAATTGAAAAGGGTTGATGTAAATGGAATGAAGTCAACATCGTATGTCATTTTTAAATATGTTTAATAATTGTTAATATTCGAAATGGCGAGGTCGCTGTCCATGTGACGCTATTTAATAGTTAATTAATTTGAAATTAGGTGACAACTGGGACTTTTCCTTTCTGTTGACTCCACCAATAAATTAGAGACGCCTCTATTTTTCTGTATTTAGAGGCTGCTTGGGACAAAATTTTTAATTTCATTCTTTCTCCTTCGTAACGCTACCATTTAAGAATTGGGTAAGGTTTACTAAATAAATCAATAAATCATTTGATGACTTGTTAATTAATCAATGGAATAATAAGTAATATGATAGTATTATATATATATATATATATATATATATATATATATGCGGAGCGCTAAGAAAGAGAAAGCGTTATCACTATACGAAATAGGGGAAACCAAAGTTCAGTCTTAGAAAGTCTCGAGGGGCGTTCGAGTTATTGGCTCGTCCAACCCGGCAGCATTCATGAGTCGCTCGTTCAACTGTCCCTCGGAGACCTCTTTTGGTCTATCTACATTCCAGGAAATTCATACGCTCCATGGACGGAGCAAAAAGCCAAACTCAGTCATACAAGATCTCGTCACTTTGAGCGGGTTCCATCTTTCTGGATGATGAAGCCCTGTTTGCCAACATCTATATATATATATATATATATATATATATTTTTTTTTTTTGCAGCTTTTCTATTTTCCATATTTTTAAAGGACTTATTTTTCAATTATTGTCCCTCTAGATTATATTTAGTTGGCCAGTCTTCTTTTATTTTCCCTTTGCTTTTCGCATGGGCAGCTTTTAATTCCTATGCCTCAATACTTTTTAATAATTTTTTTTTTACTAAATTGTACAAAATATTTCTCAACTTTGTATTTTGTGTCAATATCTTTAAACTTTTCAAAAGTTTAAAAGTTACCCTTAAATTAAAAAAAAATAGAAATCATTAATGTTTAGTTTCAAAAAATACCCTTGAACTTTCGCAAAGATTAAGGAGTAAATGTTTTTGCCTGAGAGTTCCTCCCCCTTCTTAGCTCTTGGTGCCTACTTTAGCCACCCGATGAGATAGAATTGAAGTGTGTCCATTCTAGCGGTCCTGAGCGGATGATCTTCGAATTCCTGGGTTCATGTCATGATTTTGACTCCAAAAACTGACTAGAATTCTGTTTCTCTGTCCCGAAGGAGAGCTGCTTTTAAGCAGCTAAAGAGTTGGTAGTTAGGGTCTTCCATCAGTTTTCCTGTGGCTTGAGTTCTGAGACACTTGTATGGTCTGGAGAAGCTTACTTATCTTATAATTTAGATGCTTTCTTTGTTTTTGGTCTCCGGAATTCTCAAGTGAGACGACTTAGCCGCATTCGTCCCGGATCATATTTCGGTGCGTCCACAGAAGAGGAAATCGCAATGCATCTTTCAAAAAAAGAATTTCCCAAAAATTGGTTGACGGACGGTATTCAAATAAATATCTTATTTCCTTTTCGTTTCAAAAATATCTTTAAATTTAAAAAATCTACTAAAGTACTTTTACGGTTAGCATATGAACACAAACCATACTTGTTTAAAAAATATCCTTAAACTTTCAAAAGTTGCATTAATACTTTAGTCTTGCAATTAAAAATGCTCCTACCACTAGTATAATGATCAATTTGTATGAAGTTTTTTTTAGTTTAAAAAAACTAATTTTAAAATAAGTAATATAAATGTTTTTTTTTTTTAAATAGACACCCTCATTTCTTTTCCTATTTGTCCAACTCTTGGACCAACTTGTACCCTAGTTTATTGTATTTAGATTTCTCTTACTGTACTCAACTTTGTTGTAACCCACTAGGAGTTTTAGTCCAAGTGGGAATTTGTTGGGTTGCATGTCCTAAAACTCGTAGTTTTTGTAAATAGGTGATTTTTAGTACATATGAAGTTATTCAAGTGAATTAATTATTTATTAACTCTAAATCCAATTAAACTACTGGCTACTATTATGAGTACTTGGACTTTATGTGGAGACATAAACAGGATCAAGTTCAAGTAAGTAGCCTCAATAGTCTATAGTACATGGATCAGCTTGGGTAACTCTTCCTGGAGACACTATTGAATACGACTCGCTTCATGATTGTTACAAATGTTTAAAGTGTCATAAATGAAGTGATTCTGATTTGTTCATGTAAAGACATGTGAGCGGGGGTATTCTACATAATGAGATTGTGTAAGACTGACCATGAAATAATCACTGTTACGTATTAACACCGTTTACGATTAACACTGATTAATTTCACTTATCGATGACCTAGATAACTTGATATGAATCTTGAGTTGTCTATGAACTCCTATTTATTTAGAATTATCCCTTGATCTGCATAGGTAAGAGTAAGCTTAATAGCGCTGCTAAACATTCCTCCCATTTCAGGGATAAGACATGATAGATAGTTGGGAACATAGAATTTGCAAGACGGAATTCACTCTTACCCAACTTAGGGATAGAAGAGAGGTTGTTCTCTTAAGTGTTGTTCCTAGGACTTGAACAAGGGGCCCCATCCTCTCACTGGCCCGAGAGAGAATGGATTTAGTGATTAGAACCTAAATCAATTGTTCATTAGAGGGACAATGGTACTTAAGGAGAAAAGATGTAACTCAGAGGTAAATCGATATTTGACCTAGCTGAAGTTATGAACAACCGATGAAGGATTGACTTATCGATGACGGTTATATCAAATGGACACAAATATATCTACAGTGAGGAGAGTGCAGCTACGGGCTTTAGTGGAGTGTCCCATTAGTTAACTAATGTTGGTTAACTAGGTTAAAGAGTTTGGCCTGTTCATCTCGAATCGTTGGAGCTCATGATCTGTAGGTCTATTAGGTCCCTCTACTAGCTCATAAATGGACTAAAATTTTAGATAATGTGGTGAATAAGTTTGAACCGCTCAAATCTTGGCTTGAGGAATGAAAGTAAGATATATATACGATATATCGACATTTAATTACGAATTAAATGTAAAATAAAGTTAATTATAATATTTAAATATGATTTAAATATTAATCATATGAATAGGGATTCATATCGGTTTTTTAGAAAAATCGGAACAAGTGGAAAAAATAATATTATTTTATTATTTAATATTAAAATAATAATTAATTAATTAAATATAAAATTATTTTTATTTAATTATTTAATTATTTTTTAAATTAAAAATTAACTTTAATTCAATTTTGGAAATTCATTGAAAATTGATTTTTGAAGATTGGATTTTCCCACTAACTAAGCTAGGAGCTTGGTTGTCTTTTTCACAATTAACCAACAAATTAATCATTTTGTGTTGTCAAATTTTGATGCAATTGGATTGCATGTTGTTCATCAAGAATTGAAGGAGAATTTGGAGCTTCAAGGGTAAGTGTTCTTGAAATTTTGGTTTTTCTTCTTAATTGCATGTGTAATCCTCTAAATTGAGCATCTTAGAGTGAAAATTGATGAAATTAACTTCCGCTGCATGCTTATTTATCCATCACAGCTTTCCCACAACAAAATATCAAGCTAAAACTTCAAATAAAGCATAAAATCCCACAAAATTTTAAAATCAAAATTACCCCTTAAAACTAACCAAAATGATAAATGACCCAATACAAAAAGACATATTTGGCTATTAATATACTCTCAATTGCTAAGTTACAACCTTGTTATAACATATAAGTCATAAGGCCCCTTTAGTGTTTTTTTTTTTTCTTTAATTTGTTGTTTTTTTATTGAGATGAACAAAGGTCAAACAATTAAGAAGGAAAGTAAGAGAAGAGAAAAAAAAAATAAAGAAAATAGAGAAGTGTTAAGTCATAGTTTGAAGTAGGGGAGAGAGAAATGGAAAAGGAAGGTGATGGAGTATAGATAAATAGTAAGAGCATTTTTAACTTTGTTTTTTTAAGGTATTTAATACAATTTTTAAAACTTAAGAGATATTTTTGCAACAAGATATTAATATTGTTTATATATTAACAATGGGAGTATTTTTAAATTTTTCTTTAAGTTTAAGGGTATCTTTTAAACTTTTGAAAGTTCAAGAGTATTTTTGAAACAAAATACTAACGGTTTCTATCCAAAACTAACGAGTATTTTTTAACTCTTTTTGAAGGTTTAAGGATATTTTTGTAATTTTTGAAATTTCAAGGATATTTTTTTTTTATACAGAGTACAAAATCCAAGGCATTTTTAAAATAATTTAGCCTAATTTTTTAAAACTAAATTGAAAGAAAAAAATAAAAGATTAAGACAATTATCACTTTGTAATGTTAAAACTGCACAAAGTTTTACATTTACTAAAGAAAGGAGTGATCTATAATAGATCAACGATGACATTTATTTCCATTGGTAGTGTGGTTTTTTCTTAGTTAAACCATAAGCAAAGCACTAGCACTTACTCCTAAATTGGACCATATTATATTATTATTGAGATTCGTGCAGGTTCCATTATCCTTATCAAATCTTGGAAGTTTTTTTTTATCCACTACCATTCGTTCCCAAAATATTTGTAGATAGTCGTAAGCTATGATACTATGTTCTCATCAAAATGTCAATATTATTATCGATATGTTCACATGTTTCTAGGTTCGACCTTGACATAAGGAGTGAATCACATTTTCATTATATCGTAAAACAATTGTTGCAACATAAGAAAAGAAGTAGCAAAACATCACCTATGCAATTAGGTCAACATAATAAATAAACATTTTAACCCATTAGTAAAGTATAAAATGTTTATTTGTTAATTTAGATATATAATTTTTTATTTTTATGTTTTTATAATTTTTTAAAAAACATCCATTGAAATTGAAATTTTATCAATATTTTCATTAACATTTTCATAAAATTAAAATCATAACATTTTCATGGATATCAATGTTTTAAACTTGAGTCAGACCTTTCGAGGTATGAAAAAATTTACAAAAATCACTAATGAACATATATTTTTTTTTTTTATAAAGTATTCCCTTTACTTCCTATTTCTTACGATAATATTACTATACAAATGCTAGTTCCTTAATTTTTGCTGGCCCAAAAGTGCTTATTATTTGTTTAAGGCAGAAACTAAAATTGCAATTTGGGGAAAGGAAAAAAAAAAAGAGAGCAACCAACTCATACCATTTAGAGAAATGGTTCCGGCTGTCAAAAGTTTGAACTAAACAATAGTAATACCAATTCAAATTAAAGCACTTAACTGGCAAATCTTTTAACACATACATAGTTCAAAATTTAATTATGAATCAACAGTTATAATCCAACATATGAGCATCAACGACAAAAATGTTATTAAGCTAAAATAAATAATAAATAAATAAGATGAAGAAAACACAGCTATCTAACCTCTCTGATCTGTTGTTGACATATGAAAGTGAATTAACATTTGAAAATCATCAAATATAATCATAAAAAATCAAATTACATGTAAAGTAAAAGAATACTAAATTGTAGTGAAATAATTATAAAAACCAAGATAAACATATTTAATAAAGCATGCACTAGTGTTGGTATTTAATAAGAAAATTGTTACATGTCAATTATATAGAATTTTATACAACTTAATTGAAAAGATCATATTTTGTTTACTAATAATTTGATAAAAACATCAGAAAAATAATTGTTCCAAACAAGATCTAATTTTAGTTTAAATACTAGAAAGTTGAGAAGAAATAAATTAGAAGTAACAAATGAAAGAAATTGTGAAAGATAATATCCTTTTGTTGTTAAGATATGAAAGGAAAATTGTCAACTGCATGAAACTTCTATAGAAGCCAATTCAGAAGGCTAATCTTAACTACTTTTGAACATGAATAAAACAATGAATTTATTTAAATTATTGAACAATCAATTTTACTACTACTACTAATAATAATAACAATAATTTTTTTAAAAAAAATAAAAAAGTCAAAATTTTCCTGTAATCACTTTAGGGTTTTCAAAATCAATCCCAACCAGAGCCTTTCAACAGATTCTAGGAGAAAATCAACAAGCACTTGTTGTCACCACATCCGAAAGGCAGAGCATCATAATAAATTATGCCCACTATCAGATCATATAAATTGATACTATCCTAAATGAGAATGAAAATGGGGCAAAACTTTGTAATGAAGTCTTAAGAGTTTAACACGTGAAGAGGATAAAGCCAACATTATCCTAAATATATAGTATAGATTGACAATTTGTTTGGTCCTTTGCTTTAGAGCTTCTTTCTTCTAGTCCCTGCAAAGAGTAAAGATTGTAGTTGAAAACATACATGGCTATAATTTCATAAGTCATCATTTCGGAGGGTGTAAAATGACACTTGCAAAAGTTTTAGGCTTAAACTAGATAATTATTAGTTCAAGATTTTAATTCATATAACTCTAAGGTTAAGGGTATAAACTAATATTTTTCCTAAGTACCCCCGGTAGGGAATCATCACATTTTATTCTTCCCTCATTTAGATTGGTCCTATAAGATCATTTTAGATGTAACAAAATCACGAAGCCAACATCTCATCACCCCATCAACTTGATAGCTATACTAGCTTTTCTAGTTGAGGCGAGGACCCCACTTTGTGGCTTCACCATATCATCAATTATATCACCTAGTCTAAACTTACAACAAGGATGGTTTCATCCTCACTCATGTTTCTTCGTGGGCTTCGGTTTCAAATACCTTTTGTAACTATTCAATAGGAGTTATTTTGCATAGTTGGAGCTCCTTTCTATAGCTGGTGTTTTTGTGGGCTGGGTTAAGAACAACTTTTTTTTTTTTAAAAAAAATCCTCCTACTCTCTCTCTAAAGGAAAAGAAAAAAGGGGAAAAATACCCTATCAACTATCAGTAAACTTGGCTCATTTCACTAGAATTAGGCCTTAATTTATTCTATTAGCAAATTGAAGCTACCACCTAAACCAAGCAAAATCTTTTTAAGCCAAACTATTGTTTTCAATTTAAATTCAAATCCAAATGTGGGGCTTACGTGAAAGTAAATGTATTGTCACTGGTGCTTGCATCTACCGTGGCCCGACCATTTAAAGCGTTTCCAGAACTTTGCAATAAATCGATATCCCACAGCTGTGCAAACATACCACAGAGATAGAAGTCTTTTAAATCATAAAAATTAAAGTGAAAAAACACACCACGTCTACCTCAAGTAGACAACAAAAATATGGAATATTCCAACATATTTCAGATTAAAAAAGAAATTATATAAATATATATATGGCATTGTATAGAAGTGTAAAAGTAAAAGAATTCACAAACTCTTACTTTACCCGTAGTTGGGAAGGTATGACAGACATGGTAGCCAGTTCAGTTCATCATCACATAAAATAATTTTTAACTAGAGAGCAACAAGAACAACGTGTTTCCGTAGGCAGCCTCAGCCGATACCATGTACTTATGGATGTCGACTTCTTACAATACTAACAAGGGAGAAGACCTTTTTTTCTTTAATGAGAAACAAAGGATATCATTAAAAACGGCCCATGGCCTCAACAAAAGAACCTGAAGGACAAGGGGATAAGGCATCCCCACTTTTTCTATTAAAACATTTTGGAAACTAACACATCAACAATATCAACAATAATAATTGTAAACATAGATGGTTGGACTAACTTACACGTCTTGAAATGTTTTTAGGACAACCACAATATTTGACATTAGAATCTAGATGGGGAAATTGATAGGCCTTGCCCACAATTTATTTTACTCAATTAGCAAGGAAACAAGGAAGTTTTGAGAGCTTCTCACCTCTCCCAATTCTCCTAAGAGAACTCTCTCAACAGAAATCAGCCAAAAAAAGATAACCCTCACACAACTCCTTCAACTATATACTCTAGCCTCTCTGTAAAAAATTTCCTTTGTGGCCCCCACAATACATCTTGTTTATTTGTTTATAATTCTTTCTTTCTTTCTTTCTCTTTATACACATATATGAGAAACCATACTTTCATTAAAATTAATTGAAAAACAATGCCGACAAGAGCTTCTTCTGGTTAGTATTTCCCTTCAGCCATATACTGATAGATCAGTCGGGATCGAGCATAAAATCAGTGGACCAAAACAGTTGGAGAGAGAGAGAGAGAGCGAGGCTTACCTTTACCATGTAATCATGTGAAATACTGCCAAGAAATTTTCTGTCATGAGAGAAAGCTACAAGACAAGACAAGACAAAATTGTTAAAATGTTATGCTAAACATGAATATAAAAACAAACTAAAGAGAAATAGCTTATTGAGTGTTGACAGACCAAAAAAAGCTGAAATGATATGCTGAATTAATAGTCAATGAACTGTGGTCTTCATTGATAAAATGAATACTGGTAACTTAATATCAGCCAAAACGGAAAAATATCTTACCAAGCCGCTCCACAGGGTAGTCAGAGTGTTCTGCAATTGGTTGAATTACTCTATTGGGCAATATGCCTACCAAACTAACGAAAATAACAAATGAATAAGTGAATTATAATAAAGGGAAGATAAAAATGCATGCTCTACTGTATGTGGATCAAAATAGGATTGCATCTATGCATCAAAGTTCTCACCTGATGAGTCCACTCTCAGATCCAGCAATGACCCGGTCTTCATCAAGCTAAAATGAAGGAAATAACTGACGCTGTAATTGAAAGATTCCTTGAAGATATTAAAAAATGACAATACTACTTGACGTAACACAAGTTCTTACCTTTAGCAATGCATTCACGGGATTTTGAGAGACATCAACAAAGCGATCACTGAAGAATTATAAAGTTAAAACAAAAGAAATCAGTAACGAACCAATAAGAAAAAGGCGATTGGTACCATTATAATTAAGACATCCAATCACAAGAATGAATTCCTGGTTTCATTAAAATATTAGACCAATGCATCATACATATTCAAGAAAACCATATATGTAGACCTGCAGTCCTGGAAGAAACCCCATGAATACAGTAATAGAGTTCCAGTTTGTGATCCACAGATGACTTTACGTCCATTCTGACCACACACACAAAAAAAAAACATCAAAAGAAATAAGAAAAAGTGAGTTAAAATTACATGTCATTTATTAAATGGAGAATAAATGTTTATTCGCACTAAGTTAGCAAATTCTTTGTGGCGATTCAGATACTTCCCCAACACAAGAAGTTTCAAAGAATTTTCTAAAATTTACTTCTTCCCTCTCTGTAATCTCCTTGGGGAAAATGTGGAGCAATGAGGAAGTGAGAAATGACAACTTCAAATTATGAGAGATAAAAATAATAATAAAGTGTATTTTAGTGTATTTTGAGCAAGAATTCTTTGCTTCCTTTTAATCTTTACATTCGAGAAATAAAATTGCCTAATGATTGCGGCCCATAAAAGATTTAAAAAAATAACGAAGTACACTCTTAAACAGATTGGTTTGTCAGATTTCAATCTTTGAGTTAGAAAGTCTTTAAAAAGAATCTACAAAAGGTGGGGTGAGAAATACAATATCTGTCCTAATGAATTTTTTTTAAATAAGAAACAATTTATGAAATTACATATGCAAATGACTTCTCCAATTGAAAAAAAATGAGAACCGAAGCAGTAGGAAGAAAAAAGCTTAAACAATTTACACCATCCCAATCAAAATAACAGTTTTCAAAAGAAAATATGTAAACAAGTGTATAGAATATAATTGATACTCCATCATATGTATATCTACCTTCATTATAACAACAGATAGCAACTCTACTTCTGAAAACTCAGATCGAGCGTGTATCTGCATTTAAATAGGACCAATCAACGTGAGAAGCAAAAGAGGTTGTTTTAATCAACTTCAGAAAAGTCAAAGCAAGCTTAAATCCACATCAAAACAGCACATAAAATGAAAATTGAAAACAGTAAAAGATATTGATATCGTTAACACATTGTAGTCACACAAATTACATCATAA
Source organism: Citrullus colocynthis (assembly GCA_031780015.1). Classification (NCBI taxonomy): domain Eukaryota; kingdom Viridiplantae; phylum Streptophyta; class Magnoliopsida; order Cucurbitales; family Cucurbitaceae; genus Citrullus; species Citrullus colocynthis. The sequence goes on along the minus strand of QLSR01001496.1, from coordinate 3,250,748 downwards.
CAACTTGGAATTGCTAACCTTGTTTCTCCTAAGATTGCATACAGATAGAGACCCATCTCCACTTTAAAACCATAAAAAGAAAGAAAAAAGAAATGTTAAAAGAGGCAATAAAATCAAAGAAGCAAGTTTTGACAACATTATTGGCCTAATTTATTAAAATAATCCACGATGCAGTTAATTTCTCATTAAAATTCTTCAAATGGAAAAGTGGGTAGAATCAAGAAGATGACAAATAGGAATTCATAAAGTTGTTTCTTGAATCTTCATAAATTTACTTTATAAGAACTTCGTAGATAAGAAAAAACATTTTTGTTCCTCACTAAGTGATCTCAAACCCATATGAATAAGAAAGTAGAAATTTGAAAAAGAGATTACAAAATCATTGTCATACCCAGCAGTTTTTAAACTTAGAGGTGCACTAAACCACAACAGCCCTCCAGGGCCCAAGTCTGAGGGACTAAAAAAACATGACTTATGGGGCAGACAATAGAAAATGTAAATAATTCTTTTTCATATATGAAGAAAAATAGTACTATGAATAAAAGATATGAAAAATTTTAAGCGCAGAGCTTTTATTCCAAATTGTAAGGAAAAGTGAAATTTTTTTAAGAACATTCATGACTTTCTCAGTTTAAGGAAAAAAAAAAAGGATTGAGGTGCTAAGGCCCACACCTCAAGCATGCTTTGGCTTCATTAAGGGAGTCTCGCTTCTTTGAAGCAAGGCACAAGGACAGCGCCTAGGCGCGTGCCTCAACACTAACCATACTTCAGTCTACGGTCTACCAAAAGATAATCATATGGTTCGGGTTCAACAAACTTCAGAAATCTTCCTAGAATTTAAGATAATAAAACTGAAGCAAAATAATAGTTACTGCAAGGATTACCTTGTTGCCAAAAGCTTCATGGAATCAGATGAATAGGTCATATCTGAAATATAATCTTTATGAGCTTTGAAAGAACTGCAACAAGAACGTTGTCTGGTATCCCATACCTTGAAAGATACATCAGTCAAAAAAATCATTGGAACCCCAAAGAACACACAAAACATGACATGGGAAAAGTATAGAACAAATAAGTATCAGCGTGAGAAAACACGTCATCAGACATCCAACTGTTATTGAGTTTCCTATCCAACAAAAAACTGTTATTGATAGTCTATCTCAACAGAAAACCACCTAGTAGGGCTACCAGCTCATATGTCGAGTGAAATAATTTATGGTTGCAACTAATTAGTTTGAATGAAGGTTAACAAGTAGATTGTGCTACTATAATCTGCCATCTAAGAAGCACCAACACGGATACAAATACGATAGGACACGTCGATAGGACAATTTCTAAAACACTAGGATACGGATACATTGAGAACACAAATTTTTAGAATATATGTAAATTTAACATAAAAGATACTAAATGTAATCCACTAAAAACCACAAAATGTTAAGTTAATTGGCAATAGTACAAAATACAAAACAAATTTAACACATTTTATGCTAATTGTTAATCGAGCTAAACATACTTCTAAATCTAAATTTTAACTTTAAAATAAAAGTTGAAAACTTGAAACTAAGGAAAATAACAATTTATACTCCTAAACTTTGGGAATCTTATCAACTAAAACTCTAAACTAACTGTATCAATTTAGACCCTGAAGCATTTGTATAAATTCACACCCTCCTTCAAATTTCTTTGAAAAAATCATCGTGGGAGACTTATAATTGTTTCAATTTATACCCCTAAACTTTGGGAGTCGTATCAATTAAAACTCTTACTAATTGAACTATCTGTATAAAGTTACACGCTCCTTCAAATTTCATTAAAAAATTATCGTGTGGGACGTATAATTGGTTCAATTAAACTCCTAAATTGTTATAAGTGAATCAATTTAGACCCTTCATTAAGATTGCCTTAAAAATCGCCAATGCATGGATCTTTACACGTGTATAGACTTCTTCAAACACTGGATTAACAAAATAGACTACTAGAATTGATGCATGGACGATTTTTAAAGGTAATCCTTACTAAGAGTCCAAATTGATTCGCCTATGAGAGTTTAGGAATTTAATTGATAAAATTATAAGTCTCACAAATACTTATCCAAATAGAATGTAACATAGAGTATAAGTTGATATACTTACGAAAGTTCAGGTTCATATTGATTTAATTATTAATCAGAGTTTTAATTTATACAACTCCAAAGTTTAGGGGTATAAATTGATACCTAAAAAAAAAAAAAAAAAAAAAAGGGAATTGAACAAACAAACTGTGAACAGAGACGAAAGGGTGGCAATGGTGAGGCTGGTTGACGGCAAAGGAAGATGGAGGAGAGGACACATCCTTGCCATCGCTTTTGGCCTAGACTAAGAAGAAATGTTTGTTGTTTGCATTTGGTCTTTCAATGTTGGTGATGTATGGGTGGGTTTAATTCGCTGAACGGTAGAAAGAAGTGAAGGGGAGTGGAGTAGTTTTAGGGTAACTACGTGTTTTACTGATTTTCTTTTTTTTTATTTAAACTTTAAAAACATGTTGGGCTTCAATAGGTAATAATAAATTTCTGTTGTTTAATACCTCCTACAAAAGAAATTCAGTTCCTCATAGAGCTCAAATGCTCTCTTTAATTTTGTCGCTTTTCCATATCAGTTATATCTCCAAAGCATAGAGGAAATATAAATTAGAAAACAGAGAAGATAATGACAAGAAAAGGACCTTGATGCGCCCATTGTCATCTCCTGAAGCAATGGTTTCCGATGTTATGTTGATCAATTTACTGACTGCTTCACTGTAGAACAAAGTAGACAATCATATTACTCAATCTTATATTTTATTGAATGTGCATGAAGATAGACAAACTGAAAATAGAAGGGAAGGAACATACTCATGTGCATCTTCAAGACGAGCGATAACAGAACCAGTCTCCACATCCGTCGAGAGAATGGAATGGTCTGAAGAACCTGTCAAAATTGCTAATATACAGACAATAAAACAGTCATTTGAAGGTAGAAGACACCAATAATTTCTTGCCAAAGCAAGTACATAAATAAAAAGGAAAATAAAAGCAAGAAAAAAAAAAGCAATACCGCGTCCGTCATTGATGAATCGAACAGCTCTGCAAGATTCGACATGCGCACGAACTTTAAAGAGCCTGAGATAGACAGAAAAGTTTAAGCGAGCATGAATATACTACTTATACTGTAGGTAGGTTAAACGAGTTCAAATAAGTTTGTGCAAGATGAAAAGTCCTCTCCTGTTAAAAAAAAACAATATACTACTTATACTGTAGGTTACAGGAGTTCAAACAAATTTGTGCGAAGTGCATATGGGGGGAAGAAGACCAACTGGCTATTGTACCTTTGGGGTAAAGCATTTGCATCATAACGGTACCTGCAAAGACGAACATAGAATTTGATAAATGATTGAGGAAAATCAAAATGAAATCAAATAAAAACGAAAACGTGAAAGAGAAAGTACAAGTGGAGATTGCCCCCGATCACACCAGCTGCAACCAATTGGTCGGATGGATGGAAGTCCAAGTCGAAAGGAACGTCTCCAAGGTTTATTTCCATGCCTGTATTCCTAACACTCTGGTCGTATCGACGCAATGGGAAGTCTGTACTGTGAGAGAGCTACTCCCTGTTTGGAACCTCTGAGAGGCCGATATAGAGTATAATTCGACAAAGAAAATCTGACATGAAAATCCCAACAATGATTGTATAAGACGAATAACTCACAGTGAGAAGATATAGAGAGTTCCTGAGAAAGAAAGCGAGAAAGTATGGATGACACGAATTGTTAGAATTCAGCGATGTTCCAATCAATTTAAAAGCTCATCAAAACCAACTATAATCTACAAATCAAAACTTCTACTTTCTTTCATCAAAGGAGCTCTAGTTCGAGCCATTGAAAAGAGAAAAGAAGACGTATACGGAGATTGAGACAATACCAGAAAGAAGCGAATTGATGAAAATCAGGGCAAAGTACTAGTAGGGCGGCGGCGACGGCGGCGACACTGAGCTGCTAAAAGGAGAGGGGAGTCGGGTGGAGCACGTGAGAGGGAGAGGAAGACGAAATAGTACTACGTATAACGTAGGGTTTTCCCTTTTTTTCCCCTTCTTTTTCCTTTTTGTTTTTGGAAAGAAAACAATATTAAGTAGACTTGTTTAAAGTTTCACTTCATCAATTTAAACCTCAACATAAAAATAATAAAAATAAAAATCTTGAATTATATATTTGTTATAATGACATCCATTAACTTTAATTTAATCATTCCACTCTCTCCAAAATGTTGCAATTAAGCCCTCATATTCAGAACGTTTTTATTAACATTGTTATTTTTTAAATTTATTAAAAAAATATATAGTTGTTTTGAAATTTATTATATTAATATTGTGGTTTTATTGGTTAGTATCAATATCCATAACCAAGTAAATAAACCAAGCAAATCCTCGATTTCATTACAAGGATTTTAACTTGTTCCGACATTTTTTTTTCAATGCATGTATTTTCGTCGGCAAACATGACTTTTTTCGCGACGCAACGTCATTGCATCGGCTAAAATATACAATTGAAGACGTTTTTTTTTTTTCGTATATCTGCCGACACAATATGGGTCATATGCCGCGCATCGTGGCGTCAGGAAATGTCAATATAAAACAAAAGACCACTTTTTTTTCCCAAATATATGTTGACACAATGTTGGATGATTACCGATGGAAGGAGGCGTCGGCAAAAGCTAACCGAAAATAGGGTTATTTTAGTGTTTTATGCCGACACATTGGGGTTCATATGCCGACGCATCGTTGCATCGGGAACGGTCAATATAGAACAAAAGACCGCATTTTTTTCCAATATATGCCGATGCAATTTCTCAAGAGATGAAGTGTAATTTCTTGATTCACCTTAGGAACGCACAAAATGTGAAAAAAAAAAAAAAAAAAGAAGAAAGAAAAAGCTAGCATGATGGTTTAGGTAACTCATTTGAAAACTATCCATGGATTCGGGCTCCCTAAAAGGGTTCCACACCGAAGATACTCCTAAAAGGTTGTGCTGAAAATTAGAAGCATCGAAGACCTCATGAACGACGACAATGTTGGACAATTAAAGAACAATGGTGGCGCAAGCTCTTGAAGCAACTTCATATGCCTGATCAAGTTTGGCCGAAAATAATTATGGAAAAAAATAGACAAAAATTAGAAAGAACACAAATTGACAAAATAAGAAACAAAACTACAAAAATTCAATAGATACGACAATGAATATTATTTTGTTATTATTATTAACAAGATGCGCTTATGGGTTTTACTTACCTTTGTTACCTAATTTCCCAAGTCAACAATATCGTCATCCAAAAAGAAGATTTGAAAGATGATGCAACTAGCATGTCACTAGTTCAACCACATAAAAAATTTAAAGAGAGAATGAGAGCGACGAAAAGAGTAAAGCACATATTTCTTACATCAACTAATATGAGGATTTGATTGCAATATTTATCAGAGTGTAGGAGGTTGATTGATAAAAGTAAATCACTTTTGTCATTTTCTTAATCAATACGAAATATGTTTTTAATCCTTCAAAACTAATTTTGATGATATAAAATTTTCATTTAATAGTGTAAATTTTAATATTGAATTGATTTTTAATGATTAAATATATATTTTAGAGTAATTTTAAAAATGATAAAAATGAATTTGACAATTTTAAAATCACTCTTAAAGATGTATTAAAAATTTATGGATATAGTTGTACAATTTTTTTTCTTAAAGAAAGGAAACCCGTAATTATAAAATTTTAAAATGTCTTCTCCATTATTATTATTATTATTATTTGGACTCTTTAATCAATTCAGGCTTTTGTTAGTGACTAGTTTAGTATTTTATAAAGTTGAAAATATAACTCAAATACAAAATTTTTAAAATGAATGTATAAAAGGTGTTAAATTAAAACTGATGGAAGAGAATAAATTTTGATTAAAAATTAGTTTTTAAGTGATTTAACAATTAGTTATCATTATAAACTAGCTATTTATAACTAAAATATATTATATTATTAATCAATACAAACGAAACTAAACCGGTAGAAGGAACGAATCTAAACCTTAAAAATTGAAAATATCTATAATTTCGAGAATTTACTCACAATTTATAGCCATTAACCATTTTTTCTAAATTTATAATTTTTTATTGTTTTGATAATTGTAATTACAAATTTAATTGTTGATTAATTATTATTTTAAAGTAAATATTACTAATTAAAGAAAAATATAGGACTCTTTTCAAATATAGCAAAATGAACCAAAATATTTACAAATATAGCAAAAATTTCACTTTCTATTGTGGTCTATCACAAATATAAATATTTTCAGCAATTTTTTCTTTTAAGATAATTTTCCAAAAGTATACTATTAAATTAAGAAAAATTATTTAAAATGATAAAATTGTTGAAGATATTTACAAATAATAGCAAAATATCACAGTCCATCTGCGATAGTAGTCTATTGCGATTTATTGTTTGTTGCAAATTTTACTATATTTGTAAATATTTCGGTTCATTTTTCTATATTTGAAAATTTCATACTATAATAAAATATTTACAACTATAACAAAATTTCATACTATCTATAGACACAATTTAGTAGTCTATATAGACTATGTAATTTAAAATAATTTCTCTTATGAAAATATATATATATATGTAATTTACTTAAAACTCCTTTCATTTTAAATGCCTTGTATTTGTTTACATCTTTTCAAAGTAATTTTAGTTTTAATCACAAGTTTGGTTGTTGCACAAAGTAATTATACAATGGTTAAATTAAATTTTGGTCCCGGTGATGGGTTGAAGTTGAGGGCAATTTTGTAATTTGATTCTTTAAAAACACATATTTTGGCATGTTTAAACTAATTATTGATATTAAAAAATATATATATGATGAACCAATCTAAATGTGATATTTTTTTTATAAGCGGACGTTTTCCAAAAATAATATTATTTTAATAAATAATGATAAAAGTAGAGTTGGATTCAAAATATTGACAAAAGTAGGAAGCGAAATTCCGTCTACGATTTCCACATGGCATACAAATCGTAGATCGAGTCTACGATTTACCCACATCTCCTGTTCACATGGCATGCAAATCGTGGACCAACTCTACAATTTACCCACATCTGATCGATGTTGCCTAAGTGTCAAGGATTTTTTTATTTCTTTTTTATTTCTTCTCTTCTTCGTGCTCTCTGTCCCTTTTTTCTTTTCTTTTTTTTCTCCTTTATGTTCTTCTCTTGATTTTTCTTCTCCTCCTTTTCCTTATTCGACTCCTCTCCTCTCCTCTCTTTTTCTTTATTTTCTTCTTCTTCTCTTGCATCTTCGTGAGTGAGGAAAGGAAGCGAGACTAGTGAGAGCAAGAGCCGAGAGAGATCTTTTCTGTTCTTTTCCTAGTTTTCCTTCTTCTCTTTTCCTTCTTCGACTCCTCTCTTCTTCTTCTTCTCTTGCATCTTCGTGAGTGAGGAAAGGAAGTGAGATTAGCAAGAGCAAGAACCGAGATAAAAATAAGACTGATTGTGAGTGAGGAAAGGAAGCAAGACGAGCGAGATAAGACTAATTGTCAACGAGAAAAGGAAGCAAGACTAGCGAGAGCGAGAGAGAAGGATGACGATTGTGGCACATGACAGAGTTGACAGAGACATGTGAGCAAAATTGGGACCCGATCCACGATTTGTGTGCCATGTGAGCTAGTTTTATGAAATTATAGACCCGGTCCACAATTTTCCCACCTATTTTTTAAACCTCTACCTATTTTTGTCATATTTATTCAAATAACATTATTTTTTTAGAAAAAATCGTTATACGCTCAAATATAGACATTCTCAATCCTTCAAAATCAATCCAAAAAAGAAAAACACAGCGCATATATAAGCAACTCTTATGTATTTCTTCAAGAGGAAATAATTAAATCAGACGTACATATAGTTATCTAAAATTACTTAGAAGCTACGCCAGAAACATTTGGCCTTGGAATATGATTGTGAATATCATCAATTGGTGAAAATCCGAGAAAGAGCTACAATTCCTTCCAACATCAACGGTTCAAAGGGGACTCCCTCCTCGGAAACATCTTTACAGAAGCCTCAGCTCCTTATGATAAAATTTGCAAGTAGTTCTGAACACCGTAAATTTTGAAATCAATAGAATGGCAGACCCAGAATCATACAAAAACAGAAACCACACCTTCAAGATTACCATGTATGAAACATTGCACAACTTGACTTAATAAGAAACAAACATGAAAACGATGAAAAAAGATACGCAGGGTATTATTCACGGGATTAATAATCTTCCCCTTCCTCCTCTTCATCAACATCTTCGGCCCCGACTTCCTCGTAGTCCTTCTCTAGAGCAGCAAGATCCTCACGGGCTTCAGAGAATTCGCCTTCCTCCATGCCCTCCCCCACGTACCAATGGACAAATGCGCGCTTAGCATACATAAGATCGAATTTGTGGTCAATTCTTGAGAAGACTTCGGCCACGGCTGTGCTGTTGCTTATCATACAGACAGCCCGCTGCACCTTGGCGAGATCGCCTCCAGGAACAACGCTTGGGGGTTGATAATTAATACCACATTTGAAGCCAGTAGGACACCTGGACAATTCCCATGGTACAACAACTTAATTCAAAGCATAACATTTAGAAAATTATGTATGACTATGATTACTAAGAACCTGTTCTAAAGTTAACCAACTAAACTAACATCCTTTGTGGAGGTTTACTTCAGATGCATGATACTTTGTACCTTGATCTCAATCACATGCTAAGATATGGACCATTGAAAGCACATATATAATTGGCTTCATAATCTAACAATACAGAGTAGTTAACTCACCAGTCAACAAATTGAACAGTTCGCTTTGTTTTGATGGTAGCAACAGCAGCATTCACATCCTTGGGTACAACATCTCCTCTATACATCAAACAGCATGCCATGTACTTCCCGTGCCTTGGGTCACACTTCACCATCATGCTTGAGGGATCAAATACAGCATTGGTGATTTCAGGGACAGATAGCTGCTCATGGTAAGCTTTTGCGGAAGAAATCACAGGAGCATAAGAAGAGAGCATGAAATGAATACGTGGATAAGGTACAAGGTTAGTTTGAAACTCGGTTATATCCACGTTGATAGCACCATCAAACCGCAAGGAAGTAGTTAACGAGGAGATGACTTGGGATATCAAGCGGTTCAAGTTGGTGTAAGTTGGTCTTTCAATGTCCAATGATCTCCTACAGATATCGTAAATGGCTTCATTGTCCAGAAGAACAGCGACATCTGTGTGTTCTAGCAGAGAATGAGTGGAAAGCACACTGTTGTAGGGTTCTACCACAGCGGTAGATACCTGCACACAAAGAATGTAGCATTTTAAGAATGATATAATAATGGAAAGTATGCAGATAAAAATTGTCAATTCAGTATTTCTCAGCAGAAACAGATTCTTTATCCTTTTTTTATTTTTTTTTTCCTGATAAGAAACCAACTTTTAATAAGAAAAAATCTCGACATAAAATAAGTGGTCTTTCCAAAAGTTTTTTGTCAATATAATAAATGAAAAAGGTGAGCTCTACGATACCAAAGCCTTTTATAGTTTGTGTCTTACCTGTGGAGAAGGATATATGGAAAATCCAAGCTTTGACTTCTTTCCATAATCCACAGACAAGCGTTCCAAAAGTAATGACCCCAATCCAGATCCAGTGCCACCACCAACAGCATTAAATACTAAGAACCCTTGCAAACCAGTGCAATTGTCGGCTAATTTTCGCACTCGGTCAAGGCATAGATCGACTATTTCCCTACCCACTGGAAAATGATGCAATAAAGTAGGTTTAGTAATGAATGACCACAGTGAAAAAGGAAACTTTAGAAAACTTGAAGGAATGGTAATACACGTACCTGTATAATGTCCTCTAGCAAAATTATTTGCAGCATCTTCTTTACCAGATATGAGCTGTTCCGGATGGAAAAGCTGTCGGTATGTCCCAGTCCTTACTTCATCGATAACAGTTGGTTCCAGATCCACAAATATTGCTCTAGGAACATGCTTGCCTGAACCAGTTTCGCTGAAAAACGTGTTGAAAGCATCATGTGCAACACCAACTGACGAGTCACTGCAGCATACACATGTAACAACAAAACATCATTAGAATAAGAGTTATAATTCGTGGCAATTAGCCATGCCAAGAGCTCGAAAGGGAATATAAAATCAAACGACGACTTGTTATGCCACTATCAAAGACACTAAATAAACAAAAGATCCATTCTAAAATTTCAGTAAACGCCAATATTAATTAACTAATTCAATGAGAAGGTCCTCCGAGAAGATCCCAACAATTTATTTTCTTGAACTAAGAACCGGATCCAGGGCATCTATTCCCATCTTAACAAACACCAAAATTGGCCATCAGATTCGAAATTCAAGGATTACCAAATCAATAGGGTTAGCTCTATGCGGATTTCAATTCCTAAAGCACAGACTTGTTATTCCAATTTGAGAATGAGATCCATAAAGGTACATCCAATTAAAATGAAAATTAAAACCCATTTCAAGAATTCCTCGTTTGATCTCGCAACGAGACTCGAATCACTCGATGCATCAAGAGATCGGGAAAAAGCACCCAAAATTCAAAGACGTAAACGAAATCCACAACTACAAAATAGCAAGTCCCACAAATTCGATTCAGTCCCACTCCCACCCACCATACTTCACTACAACAGGAAAAATCGAATCAATCCAGTCAAAAACAAATCCCGGATCAATACTGATGCATGAGCGATATCGATTGACAAACAAAAAAAAAAAAAACCAAAAACAAAAAAAAGAAAAAAGAAAAAAAAAAAGAAAAAACCCAAATCAAGAAAAGGAGTAATGATAATAATAAGTACAAACCTGGGCATCAAACCATCCGGCTGAATGCCATGTTCGAGGCAATAAAGCTCCCAGCAAGAATTGCCGACCTGAATTCCAGCTTGACCAATGTGAAGGCTGATAATTTCCCTCATCCCGAATCCGAATCCGATCTCCCTCGAAGAGGGGGGGGGGGGGTGAGGATCGAGAGAAAACAGAGAGAGAAAAGGGAAAAGAGGGGAAGATGCCGCTGAATGTGAGTGCCGGCTCGCAGAGGGAAAATAGAGATAATCGATTGAATAAATATCAATCAATTATTAATGAGTAAAAGGGGGATTTAGAAATGAAGAAGTTTGTTGTTAATTGTTTTGTTTTTCTAGGTTTAAACTTAAACCAAGTGTCGGTTTTGGGTGTGGGGATGACGGTAGTTTTAGTTTAAGGTCCTCCAATTTTCACCCCTTTCTTTCTCTCTTTTCCCTCACGCGCCCTTCGTGCGCGTGGCCGTTGACTATACCAAATTCCTTTTTTCTTTCTTAATTAACAATGATTAAAGATCAAATTACTATTTTAATCCCCCCAAGACCCCTATAATTTTGTCATCTTATCTTCATTCTACACCTTAGCTTTACCTTTTGCATTGAAATTTTCAAATCAATTGTTTCTACATCCTACTATTCCATACTCTTTTACCCGAGAACAATATAAGAACCCCCCCTTTTTTTTCTCTACGTAATCGCATCGTTAACCATTTGGTTGAATTGGTTCAAGTTACTTGATTATTTATTTATTTTTTTAAAAAATAAGTAATATGTTAATATGTTAAAACATTATTTTCTTCTTCTTAAGTGAGATTAAAAACTATTTCAATTTATATTATGAAAATTTTCTTTCTAAAGTCCTAAAAGATTATTTATAAGAGTTGTTGAGAGTAAATTACGCAAAAATATAATAAAAATAACTTAAATGAAAATAAATATATGACTATTTTTATATATGGCAAAATGAGCCAACTTATTCATAAATATAGCCAAATGGTAAAAAGTAGTCTACCATTGTGTATTAGTGATAGACATTGATAGATAGACAATGATAGATATTTATTAGTGATAGACACCAATTGAAGTCTTCCATATCTATAATTTATCAGTTTGAAAAGGCTTTTTATTGCTATATTTGAAAATATTTTTAGTATTTTCGTGGTTTATATCAATTAGTCATAAATATATGTATATAATTGCATCATAAGTAAATATAAATATTTTTTAAAATTAACAATAAGTTCGAATTAGTTTGAGTTATTTTAGGTGAACTCATGAACTAACTCAACTCATAATATTTTCATACTCAAACCATTTCAAACGATACGTTTGAATTGTTTGAGTTTTTCGAGTTGTCAAATTTTTCTTTTACCACCCCTAATTTTAACTTACATACATATAATCTCTAAGTAATTTTAAGAAACAACTATTTCTAATCCAACAATATTTAATTGTCATAAAAGTTATAAGATATTTTATATAAATGATTGGAAAAGGTTCCTTTCATTTAATGGCGATATGGTGGTGGTTTAATGACCATATGGTGGTGGTTGTATCATATGTATGGTTACATGAAGATGGAGAAACTTGGGATGTTTTAAGATATAGAGAGAAATGGAATGTTAAGTGAAGAAGGGATGGGGATTGAAAGATTCATGGTGAGTTGTCCAAGACAAAAGAAGCTGACATTAGCCAGCTGCGTTTGTCCTATACACAACCCAACATCATCCACAAAGACAAAATATCTGATTGTTGTAAATATCAGTTTTATCCCCACTGACACATGCAATGCAACAAACAATATTCTTTCTATAATTTATCTTCACTAGATTAAAGAATTAAGAGCAAGTTCAATCAACCATTTAAACATGAACAAAAGGGGAAAATAAAACATTGAATAATAAAACTGAAAGGATCAACTACCTCCATTTAATTTATTATAACATTCTTTACTACTTTGATTCTCATAGGACAATTGGTTTGATTGATTCAAATCTAAAGATCTTGATTTCATATTAGTTTTATTTTTCCTTTTAATTGATAACTCAGGTTAGTACTAACTACTATGTGTTAGTCTAGTGATAGTCAGAATATCAAAAAAAGATCAAAGGACTAAAAGATTATGAGTTTAATCCATCGTGGTCACCTACCTAGAATTTAATATTTTACAAATTTTTTTACACCTAAATGTTGTAAGGTCAATCAGGTTGTCCCGTGAGATTACTCGAAGTCGCATGGACTTCATAGAGAAAAAATACTCTTCTCACTTAAACATTTTTAACCATTTAAAAAATTAATTCAAACAAGCCCTAAATTCATTCCAAGATCTTAAATTATCCATTGCTTCTATCTAAAATCCAAATACACTTGCAAAGAAAAAAGGGATCAAAACAAACTTCAACTCATGCCTTTTCATAGAAGTAAAAACATTTGAAAAATACAAACCACACCTATCTTTGTATAACCCATCAATTGCCCAATTAAAAACGGTCATGTGATAAGAAATTTTAACTTTTTAAAAAAGTTAAATTATTATTTTCTTATTATGCGATAAATAAAGTGGTTGTAGGAAAATAGGTGCAGCCAAGATTATCGGTGATCATTGCCCAAAATATTTTGTCAACTAAACAAATCCTTGGAGAATAGAGGCAAGAGGTAAAGCTGAATCCTTCGGAAAGTGACAGTTGTGAATAAATGAGCAATAGACTTAATAAATTTAGTTACCAATTACCATTATTACAATGGACAGAACTTAGCTGCTCCGCTATTCCAGCATCTACTTCTGCTGCCAGAAATTTGATTATTAGGAGTGAGTTAAGAATTGGATGGTATTAAACATGTGGCTAATTTAACAAACAAACAGCCTAGGTCTATCAGCTGGTAATATGGATCTAAGTTTTGTCCTAAAAAGTTGAACAATGTTAAGTTAACATGTAAACAGAAGTTGTCTTGTGTAGATGTCTTTCCAAGGTTCCTGATCCTCAGTTTACAGTTACAAAATGTCCAAATATTTACATTACATAGTGGCCTCCTATTCACCTTAGAACAAACATTGTAATTAAGAAAAGCTCCAATATCCTAAAGAAAGAATTGTCAGAGTGAATCAATTGCTTAACATCCAAAGAAGGGTCAAAAGCAATCAGGGAGGTGCAGACCATGTAAACACCATTCAGCTTCGAGGTACATTCTCCTTTTTTCTCACCCTCGCAACCATGTGTTTCTGTATGATGAGTTATCACGCAGAGACGCATCATGGGGTTTGTATTCCATTACATACCCATGCGGGAGCTTTAAGTGCCTTTTGATTGAATCTCGCAGACCCATCACCGCCTGGCAGGTAATGACCGTACAATAAATTAAAAAGTTATGATCCGGTATCGAACTTATGTGTGGTGAGTGGCAGTAAAAGATTGGGTTACGGACCTGATGATCAGATGCATTGCGGTTCCAGACGCTCAAAATATCCTCGTTGAAACGAATGCTAAGCACGGCACCACATATGTTATCGCCAAAATCAAGTTGGTCGCCCACTAATGCAAGAACCTGCAGAAGCATAAAACGAAAGCTTTGATTGATCTATGCAATAAGCGTTCCTGAAAGCTCGTGTTAAGTACCTAAGTATGTGCACGTTTGACACAAATGAAGGACGTGCACAAAGAAGGCAATCAAAGGGAGATAAACATTCTTCTCACTACTCAAGCCAAAGAGATTGCCTTTGATGCATATAACAAAGTAAATCATTACAACTTTGAGATGTAGAAACCTAATAAATAACGTGGATATTCAATGGAATTACAAAATATCGGCAAAGAAAAGCCGCGATGCTACTTTTACTATTGTTATTATTATTCTTTTTATTGTCTTTGTTAAGTATTATTTTCTTATTGTTATTATTTAAGAAAATGAAGATATTGAATTAATATCCAACAGTATTTTCAGGCAACTTTTGATTTCAACAATCAAGTTGAGAACGGTTAATTAGGAATTAAAAACAAAAGGGAAAATTAAATATCATATAATTGGATAACAAATGCATATTAACGATTTCATTTCTGCTATCACTTACCAAATCTTCCCAAAATCGCCCAGATACAACTTTCTTAAATCGTATTATCCACTTTCCACCATTGCAGTTCGCAGAATCCTGAAAGATAATTGCATTTGCATTGAAATAGGAATTAGACTACCCACTGAGCATAGAAATACAAAATTCCAATACAATATCTAAGTTACACAAACGAACAGGAAGTCCACTCCCTAGTAAGCCTAATGAAAAATATGCATTTGGCATTCCTTGACGTATTACCTCCCAGAGTGGACGGATTCCTTCCTTAAAGAGATGTAGATCTGTTGGGCTTGGCAAAGAAGAAGGACGAGCCAAATGGCAATAGCTTACCCAAAAACCTTCAACCTACATGCATGAGGAAAACAAAGTTTAATCATTTGAAAAATACATAATTGCAAAGACCATAAGATGACCTTAGTATAACTGTATAAGAATAGTGTTTCAAAAAATCGATGTTGAGAAATCATACCGAGCTGAAGTCCACGATCTTTTTTATGTTGTCCTCATATGACGTTTGAGTCCGAACTCCAGGTGTTCGACGAGTGTACCAAAATGCAAACTTGTGCTAGATGCCAGAACAATCCAAAAATGAGTCAGTTGCACACAAAAAATTTGATCTTTCTATAAGCCACTAGCCACACCAAAATAGACCGACTTTTTAGATGCTTTCACTTTCCAAATTCTCTAAAAATGAACCAAGTCTATATGTGCAGTATCGGCTGATGCTTCCAACTTCAGATTTAGATAGGTTGATGTTAAGCCCCAGTGCTTGGCAGGTCTTGGTAATAAGTTGGTTGCATGACAATAGGTCTTTGATACAGAAGAACACACAAGGGCAAAAACTTGGGATTTTGTTGTATTTTTTAACTTCTTTTTCCAGTTATACAACCATCAAAACAAATCATGTTCAAGTAATTTCGTTGTAATAACTCTTTAAGTACTATAGTATATACAACAATAGAAGACTTTTAATACTCCGTTAGTACTCTTTCTGTGATTTCATGCACATCACTGAATAGAAACTTTTTTAAAAGAAAAGCTGATGTTTGAGCATTCCTTATTGATGTGCTTTAGGTATTCTAAGTGCGGACCCTTATTCCTTTTCCATTATCTAATTAGTTAGGCTCAAGTCTTATGTATGTTTGGTCTGCCAACTCTGAATCTCAATAAATTTAAACTCTCTGCCTCCAAATATCTTTACAGTTTCCTAGCAATAACTTGAAAGAATCTCTTGTCTCATTCCTTCTTCCACAATTTCTACTTACTCCTAGCTATCGTGTATGGCTTTTTCATCACCTGCTCTCATCTCATCTTTATATGCCCTTCCCCCTCAGTTCATTCCTTTCTTATACCCTTCCAATTTTGTGTCATTACATCCTCTTCATTTCTCTGCCTCCTATCTATTGTTGGAATTCCCTGGATAATCAATTACTTTTGTTAATTGTTTCCTACTGCTCACTCTTGATTTTTGTTGTCTCCCTCCTTCCAATAGAATTTAGAGACCCTTTGATTAATTTTGTTTATTAGTTTTGGAACAATGTTTCCTTTATTAGAATCACAATATGATAGATCCAAATAGCTAAAACAGTACTAAAAGATGAGATAAAGGAATACAGTTAACTCCCAAGAAATTTGAGGTACTTGGAACCCTCTCTTGAGTATTCTTACTCAACTCTAAAGCCACTAAACAATTGCCTACCTAATCTCTTTCTACACACTCTATTTAAAACAAATCTCTCTCACAAACTCCTTAACTAATTAAAAATATACTCTCGATCAAGGATTAGAATATCGATGTCGATATGAATATCGAGATTTCAATTACGGATATTTCGACAAAATATCGATATCCAAGGATATTTCTGTAAATCACAAATTTTCTAAATCTTATTTTGATTAATAATTAGGTTAATTTTACTCTCAAACTAAGTTATTGACATTATTATTAGTATTACTATTCATATTGGACTAAATAGATGACATTTTTATATTTTACAAGCACTAGTAAAAGATGTTGGAGATATCCATGAATATTAAAAATCGATATCGAACCCTTCGATTTACGAATATATCGACATATCCACAGATATTTTCATCCTTGCTCTCAATACACTTAAAACATTCCCACTTCTATCCTAATAGCATTCCTATCATAATATCAATATAGTCCGATTTTGAAGGTTCTGCCTATTTATGGACAAGTGACAACAACTAGGAAAAGTATGTCTGATTACATGCTTCAGGCTTTATAATGAACTTGTTATGTTTGATAATATTATCTGATGAAGGTATTATATATATATATAGAATGACAGAATGGGAGGGTATACAAAAACTAAGACTCATAAAAAGGGAACTAAACTAAAGAAAGGAACTCCAATCAAGAAAAGTAAGACCTAAATACAAAAAAACTCACCACAGAAGCCTAAAGAGAAACGTAGAACCTTCCAAAAGACCAAACATCACTTGAGCTCCAACCTATTATTCCTTTCCCCCCAAAGGCCCTACAAAACTAAACAAACACTAGCTTGCCATAAACACCCTCTCCTTGATCATCTCTCCGTAACCCTTGTGCCTAGCATACGGAAAGCCACAAGTCTCAAAAAAAGGGAAAAAAACAACTCCAAACTAATCGAAAAGTCTTGTGCCCAAACATACAATAATAACATCTTTCGTTTCTCTCTCGAACAATGGACGAAAAAACCCCATGACACAGGAGAGCTCCTAGATAAGGAGATTGCTTGCCATCAAACAATTCTGTCATAGAAGATAAATGATAGAAGCGGAAAAACATATAGTAGAGAGGTTTATCCCCAGCCCCTTATCCTTCAAGAGTCTTCCTTCACGCGTGAAACAAACTGAGACAAGAAAGGGATCTCATTGAAAATATTTATCCAAACCCTCTAAAAGTGCCTTAGACCACACTTAATATATCCACCCAAAAGGGTGACAACCGTATTTGCTCGTAATATTCCTGTACCAAAAGGTACAAACTCAAAGGGGAAATGTCAAACATAATTAGACAACAACACCGTGTTTTGCACTTTTAAATTTCTTAACCCAAGTCCCGACAGACTTCACCATTACCTCCCACATACCCTTTCCCGACCTCAACCCCCCCAAACAAACACCTCCCTCTCATATATAATTTGCATCTTGCTCATACTTGTTATGTCTGCCGATGTGCATGATAAGGACAACAAAACCTCCATTTATCTCCATAATGCTATGATATTTTCCCCCCTTTGGGAAACCCCCGTGGCTTTGCTTTTAGAACCACTTAAAAGGTATTGTATCAATGGATATAATTGTCCTCACTTATATACTCATGCTCATTTCCTTCCTTAACCAATGTGGACCTTTGTTTGCACTAAGAATCTTCCTTTCAAACAAGATACCACCTTGAGTCTCCCTCATCTATCCACTCCCAATCGTCTACGAGAGCTTGGTGTTATCAAGACTTAAAGTAAAGCCATATGGAGCACAACCACAGATCACACTGTGGTATGTACTTGGTGGCAACCACCTATCACACCCTTAATCTCCTTCCCTTGAACAAAGATATATTCCTCCTATCAGTCTACCCGACTTGCTATCCATCCAAATCCACCTGATTTGATAAAGTTATACTTGCTTGAGGATCTCACCCACACAACTAGATTTAGATCAGGCTCTGATATCAATTAATAAGGACAATGAAACCTACACCCATCTCTACAATGGTATGATATTGTCCACTTTAGGCATAAGCTCCCATCGCTTTGCTTTTGCAACCATACAAAAAGTCTCATACCAACGGAGATAACTATCCTTTCTTATATATCAATGATCCACTCCTTCCCTAACCAATGTGGGACTTTGTTTGCACCTAACAATGCATTATGTTAGTAGGTTTACCACCTAGATTCCAATGAGCTTGGGATCCTTAGCGTGCCTCCTTTAGACAACATCATTATACAAAAATACTATGCACACACAACAATCTACTATTCCAAAAGACTTATACAAAGCAAAGACACACCCAATGAGTAATATTTCGAAAATTATCATTATGAACTATATACATTTCGATTTTCCCAACTGGTGAATTATACAATATAAAGATTTAGATGAATACATTTGAATTCTAATTGTAATATTCACTTTTAAGCTAATTAGATATTATACAGAAAATTATATTTCAATAATCACAACGTTTATAAAAATAAAATAAAATAAAATAAAATAAAATAATTTTTAAAATAACTTTCTTCACAGACATCATTTTTCCATGTCTTCTC
The DNA here is from genome assembly GCA_031780015.1 of Citrullus colocynthis. Taxonomy (NCBI): domain Eukaryota; kingdom Viridiplantae; phylum Streptophyta; class Magnoliopsida; order Cucurbitales; family Cucurbitaceae; genus Citrullus; species Citrullus colocynthis. The sequence goes on along the minus strand of QLSR01001496.1, from coordinate 3,231,482 downwards.
ATGCTACTTCACTGGGTTTAATAAGTGAACTTTATCAATTCTCTTTCTTTTTTCCCCTTTTTGAATGTTTCATTTCCGCTAGCTTTTTTGTTTTTTTAAAGACAAAAAAATTTCTCATCGACCATTGAGAAGTTAGATGAATCCAGACTCCAAGTAGAAGATTAGAAGAAAATAATAACAAACATATACCTTTTTTTTTTTAAAACGAAAACAGAACTTCTCATTGATATAATGAAAAGAGGCAGTTGCATACACCATTCATATAAAAATTGGAAACAGGACTTTTGAATTGGCACACCAGGGGGTCACATGGAATTTCACGAACTTTACCTAATAAATTCACTAGAAAACTTATCTTCAAACGAACTCTTTGTTCCTATCAACACAAATTTCCCAAAACAGTGCTTTAGTTAAATTATTCGATAAATAAACGATAAACCTTTGCTTTTCTTTTAAGTATGAACCCACCAAATAAAAGAAGCAGGTTTTTCTTAACATTTATCAAAAACTTGAAGAATTTCTTAATTCCTGCATTGCAAATTCCAACATCTTCTGTTAAAGGAGCATGAAAGAAAAATGTCCATATAATCTTTGCCCCATCTTTGAACATAGAACACATGTACTCAGATTATTAACCCAAAAAAGGACACCTTTTCTGAAATTTTTCTGCTGAGTTTACTCCTCCCTGAAGCAAAATGCTAATGGAGAAATTGACCTTCCTTGGGATGTTGGCATTCTAAATAGCATGAAACATCTCCTATGGAATTAAAGGGCCAACCACAAATTCTTTAACCAAAGAATTCACTGAAAACGTATCTAAAAATTTTAGCTCCAAATTCTTTCGTTTATCTTTGTTAAAGAATTACAATATCAATTAGTCAGCTCAGCTCCAACATATTACAAAATTCTCCCAATTCCTCGTACTAAACATTGTTCTAGTAAGTAGTTTCCATTATGTTTTCTCATCCCACAAACCAAAAAAATAAGCTGACTTGTGCAAGAAAGGAAAAAAGAAAACCCTTCAAGAGATGAAAAGGATTTTGCGTTTCCATTTATATATTTGCTTATTTCTTAACATCTTTTTATAACAAGATAAAATACTTTTCATTAAGAGAATGTACCGATTCCTTGCACTAAACATTTATTCTAGTAAAACTGATTTGTACAGGTGAAAAAAGAATTGAGAGATGAACAGGGTTTTGTATTTTCATTTGTTTGCTAATTTCTTAGAATCTAAAAGGTAGCATATAATATTTAGTAAAAAAACTATGAACGCTTTACCAAACCATTACCTTCCTTTTCAAGCAAAATAAAAACAAAGTTTTCCATTGATAAAATGAAAAGACACTAATACCCAAAAGATACAAACTCCACTGAGGAGTGAGAAGAATAAACAAAATTTACAGCAAAGCAAAACAAATTAAGCATGTAATCAGAAAAGAAATTTTCCATAGCATTCATGGAAATGATTCTTATTGATGGCATACGGCCAGAAAGAGGGGTGAGTCTTAGACGCCCATGGGTCGTTATTTCAAGAGTTTGGCTACAAGTGGAAGGTTTTGCCTCTTTCAAGCTTGGGAACAGTAATCGAATTTCTCTTTGGAATGACCCTTGGATCGATAATTCAGCTCTTAGCCTGAGATTTCCTCGGCTTTATAGAGTTGCTCAACTGCAAAATGGATTGGTTTCAAGCCATTAGGATGGTGATAAATTGTCTTGGGCTGTTTACTTTAGAAGACTGCTTAAAGAACACGAAATTCTGGATTTTCAGCAGCTTATTCGTGGTTTATCAAGCAAAAAAGTGGGGGATTTATCAGCTTCTCGAATCTGGAAACTGGAGACTTCTGGAAATTTTACAGTCAACTCGCTTTTCAAACAATTGACAACAGCTGAAGCTTTGGATAAATTTGTTTACAATCTGGAAGTCAAATAGTCCCAAAAGAATTAAAGTTCTTATTTGGATCATATGCTACATGGATCATTAAATTGCTCATCAGTTCTCCAAAGAAAGTTGCCTTCACATATTCTCTCTCCTTCAATCTGCCCTGTGTTTGACTGCTAGTGAAGATCTCCAACATCTTTTCTTCGGCTGTGGTTATTCGCTTGCTTGTTGGAGGAAATTGCTATCTATATTTCATCTTCATTAGGTATTTGATGTTTCTTTCAAAGATAATATTCTTCAAATCCTATCTGGGCCTTCTTTCAAGCCTACTGCCCACATATTATGGTCCAATGCCGTCAAAGCTCTTCTTGCTGAAATCTGTTTGAAAGAAATCAAAGGGTGTTCCATGATAAATCTCTTCAATGGTCGGATCATTTTGAAGCTACAATAATCAACGACTCATCTTGGTGTTCTCTTTCCAAGCTTTTTGTGAACTTTTCTATCCAAGATATTTGTTTGAATTGGGGAGCGTTCATTTTTTCTGGTTAATCTTCTATTTTATGATGTTTATCTTATGGCTTCTAGCAAATTTTACATGTTCACTTGAATTTCAAATATCCTTGGATTTTGAGCATTAGTCTCTTTTCATTATATCAAATTATCAATGAAAAGTTATGTTCCCTTTTAAGATAATAAAAATGGAAAGTGATCTATCCAAAGAAGATTTAAGAATTAAATAACCAAACTAATCCACAAAAATCAGCAATGAAACCATCTTCCTGCTTTGAATGCAAATTTTGGAGAGTGAGCAAAAAAAATATTGACTAATATCTCAAAAGTCAAAACACCTCACTCCAAAAAATGATAACTCATTTCAATGTACTAAAAGAAGTGTACTTCCAACAGCACCTGAGAAAATGGCCCCAAAATGCCATGATGCAAGGAACTCATAGGAGAATCCGTTCATGTGATGCAGAGACAGAACTCTTCCAAATTTGAATTCATAAACCAACAAATTGTCTAACCAACTAAGAGCTAACAGCTCCTGCTTAAGGTTGGAAACGATAAAACCAGCCAACTATTGTCATTCTTAACCCCTTCTACCTTTGCTTTTGTAGCAGCCATCATTAGACCTTGCTTGAGAAGTCTATCTCCTTCGAAGAAACTTCATCAGAAACTTTTTAATGCTAATCTTTTGGATCAATCCCCATGACCTCTGATGATTCGTGATAGAAACTTTATTGAAGAAGTAGAAAGAAAAAAAAAAACCAACTAATTTTGTACCCAATTACCATCTGACTTCAACAGATGAATTTTTTAATCTGAAGACCACAAGCTTCTTTGATAGATGAGAATTTGTTAGGTACTGTACTGGAGGGGATAAGGAGGAGGAACTTCTTGATTAGAATTAGTCGGCACATCAGTTTTAGAAGAAGAATCCTCCTCTTGATAAATTAAGCCTAATACTTCAGCATAAGATTCCTAATCCTCACTAACATCATCTAAATGATGTCACATAGCTGTAAACCGAACTCCACACCACTCAGGTTGACGTCAAACTCTCCATCAGAATAGTAAAAACACGAAACTGAAGAAATGTAAGGAATTGAAGAATCTATCAAATGGATGCACCTTTGGTGAAAACTTCCTCCAAGCTTATCGAATGGGTTACTTTAAGGCTGTTGTGCTTGAGAACTAAAGACTATGCAGGCTCAATAGATGAAGTGCTCTGATTTGTTACTTGTTGTAGAGAGAAAACTAGAAGTCTTGACCATGATAACATAACTAAGACATTCAAAATCACATTTACTGGTGCCCAATTTGACACTGTTAATCGACTTAAACGACAGTGTCCATGCTAACCAGGTGGTCATGATAAGACATACACGCATGGGAAATTAATTACTACCATCAAGATTCTTCTGGATTGAAGTCCCTTCTTGGAAGAATTGGGTGTGCAGGTTGTTTCGTTGGGCCTGTTTTTGCGTTCCCCTTGTATATCCTCTCATTTTTCTCAATGAAAGTTCGGTTTCTTAAAAAACCAAAAAATAAGAAACAAGATGCCACAAAAGGCATCTTGTTGTAACTTGTAACACCGAGATCGTCTCAGGTACAATTTTCACGAACATTGGGAAAAGTTCTTTTCCTGAAATGCAAATTAATACCCCTCTTCACAAATAAAACATCATCAGAACAGTTACCCGACTGAGTTCCAACAATGAAATCCTAAATTCGACATTCTGGTTTTAATTAAATTTAAGTAATCAAACAGAGCAACCATGAAACTACCCAACACATCTCGCCTACACCCCTCCCCCGCCGAGAAAATACAGATAATGAGTATCAATAGCGAAAAACTAGTAATGACATTCATCTGAGCACGTGTGACTGGGAGTAAACGAAATGAACATAAGGAATCATTTTAACGTTTCCAACTAGAAGATCCGAGAATAGCACAGTAATAATGGTAGATGCGCCAATTCTTCGAGCACATCAAAATTCAGATACACTATGTGCACGTATTTGAGTCTGCAAGAGAGAGAGAGAGAGAGTACCTTTAGGGGATGAAGGCCATCTTTGAGGTCTCGAGCTACGCGTTCACTTAACTCTTCAGCTTCTTTGGCATTTGTGTCATCAGCGGGTGAGGGTTGATAAGAAGAATCAAGAAGTGGTTGAGAAGAGTTGAGCTTGTTGTTGTCGTTTGAAGAATCAAAATCCCTCTTCTCGCTTACCAACTCCATTGACAGCTTCTTCTTCCGATTTCGTATGCCCTAAAATTTGCTTTTGTCACCAACTTTGTGCGTCCGCAAGACTGCAAATTCAGCAAACCGACGCAGAACCGGAGAGGGGGAAAGGGGCTTTGGTATAACAAAATGAATATAAAAAGAGAAACCATTTTACTTCTCCATTGTATGTGTTAAAATAAAATAAAATTCGGAGAAATATACATTTTTTTTATTTAATTTTTATTTAGTTTTTGGATTTCAAAATATTGCATTTTTTAAGACCGTCTAAGCTGTAAAGCTGTTATAATAGTTTATATTTTTTTATAATATTCGAGGTAACAATAGTCTAAGGGCCCGTTTAGATTAAATTAAAAATAAATATTTTTCAAAAAATTATTTTTTATTCAAATACTTTTGATAAGAACTCTTTAAAATAAAGATACTAATGGATTTCAAAATTCATTTTAAATGGTTGTCAAACATTTGTATTTTTCTTCGAAATGACTTGTTTTTTAAATTAAACACTTAAAAAGGAATTTCAAACACACCTTATGTTGATAGTTCGTGTTTGGGATAGACTATTTTAGTATGAGTTTATAAAATTTTTGTTTGGGTGCAGATTATTTCAGTTTAGGTTTAAGGTCTATATTATGCTAATTTGTTTTAAATGAAGTCCTTGTGGGTTTAGGGTTTTTTTTTTTTTTTTTTTTAATTTTGTATTGTATTATATATAAGAGATGTGAGGACTGAGGGAAGAATATTTGCATCCTCATTTTTACTCTTGCAACTTTTCGTAATTCATATATGTCATTTGTCACGCTATGTGTTTTCATCAGGATCGTTAGATCAAACAAAATAGTTCGGTCTAATTTAGTATTAATATCAGGGCTAAAATCCAATTAAGCCCAGAAACAGACTTAATTTGGCTCAAACGGGAAAAAATTCCCTACAGTGAACATGATCCCCGTGACTTCCCTGTGAGGAATCATCACCCCGGTTCCCGTGGGAAATTTAGCGAGGATGGGGAATGAATTGGGGAGTAGAGAGCGAGGAAGCCATCCCCGGCTTCGCCCCTGTGGACATCTCTAAATTAGGGTTTGTTTTTCTTTTTCTCTTTTCTTCTCATATTGCTTTACTAAGCCGTATCAGATTAGGTACATCTATTGAGTGAGAGAAAGGGAGAAAACTCTAAATATTCTTCATTTTGATATTGATAGGGATCTCCATCCATTCCTAGATTCTCGACACTACGGATTGATTGTCCCTACCTAGCTACATGGTAGTGGTCTAGGGAGTGCAATTGCTAGAGCACGAGAAAATTAAGAGTAATGATTTCAATAAGAGCATCCCGACATACTACTATAGTGAGTCTAGTGACTACGTCAATCGAGTTGAGTAAAAAAGTATGGTATAACAATCTTTTCGAGCGAGCCTCTGGGATCTCCTGTAAACCCCCATGATGTGGTAAAGGGAGGATATTAGGGGAAGTGGATATTCCCCTACATATAGTTGGATATGGTGTATGATACTATTTGCGTTGTTGTTTTATATATAAGAGGCTGGGAGAATCTTTGCATCCTTATTTTGCCTTTACAACTTTTTGTAATTCATATATGTCATTTGTCACACCTACTGGAGTTGAAGTGGTTACACTCAAAGTGGCATATATTTTACATATGATCTAGATTATAAATATGAAACATCACAATCTAACGGTAAAGACATGTATGAACGGACAATCACATCTTTTCTCTATAACAACTATTTGAGATGAAACGACATATCTTTTTGTGTATGGATCTGCTGTAAACATGGATATGACAAATCACAATCTAATAGTGAAAATGTGTTTAAATTGACAATCACATCATTTGCCACATTCCAACTACTCATATTGAAATGGCATGCCTCACTTATGGGTGTGATTTAGGTTATAAGTATGGAACATCAATATCTAATAGTGGAGATATGTTTGAATCGACAATCAAGTTTTATATCTTTTAAATTTTCATAAAACCCATTTTGTCTTTCTTTTCAAATAGTAATTACATGGGGCAAAACAATATAAAAAATATATATTTGATATACAAGCTAAATTTTTTTCTATTTATGTACATTGCACGTGTTATAGACTAATTAGTGTAAACGAGGGAAAAGAAGTTTAAAAATTAGTAAACTTTGATTGACTTACAATAATGAACTTCATCTACTAACTAATCAACCAGTTGATTTAAAATAACAAACTAATTATATACATTTTTTTCTTAATACAATTAGGATTAGGATATTCGAACTATTACATTTCGATTACTTACACATCCGTACGTCAATTGAGTTATGCTTGTTTTTGCAAAAACAAACTAATTATTGGTATAACATAAACTTCGGTAACTATCAACATTATTGTCAACAACTCCAAATATAATCACCGATTTGCCTCTTCATTTGCCATAGTGCTTCTCAAATCGATGTGTTAAGAGTTATAACTTGCATATTTTTATTTATTTTGTGCTTCCGCATATATGCAGTTTTATGATAACATAGACTTTATTTGGTAACTATTTGATGTTTAGTTTTTAATTTTTGAAAATTTGTATTCGATGAATGAGAGACTAAATTAAACCATAAGCCGTAAATTAGCCCTAGGGTGGAAATTATCAATCAATAATATATATAAATGGGGCAATGAGGTAAAATCTTTACTTTCCCCTTTTGCCGTTACATATTTTTATAATCTCAACTTTGCCCTTCAAAATCCCTTTTAACTTATACCTAACACTTAATGGCAACTCACGAGTGGTAACAATACGAGACCCCTTCAATCTACATCTCACACCTCATGGCAAAATCGTAACCATATAATGAGATGTCTCTCTCTCTCTCTATATATATATATATGAGAAGATCACTTGTAAAATCAAAGAAAATTGAAGAGGACCCTCTTTGTTCCATGCGTATCTTGATGGTAACCTTCAAAGAAGGAAATTATTGGAAGCACTGAAATCGTTGAAATTTGGTTTTGATTTTTTTAAAACTATTTTGATTTTGGTTATTTTTCATTTAACGTCTCTTTGTTTGTTTGTTTTTTTTATGTTGGTTGTAGATGAGAACGGTGAGAGTTATCCATGAGAAACTTTTTTTTTTCTTTTATGATGAAATTGAATTCGTTGAAATATGAAAGTAAGTTTGATTTGCTTATGTCTATACATTTTATTTTGACTTCATTTTTGTTCAATGAAAATTTGTAATTAGTAGTGAAATTGTTGCTTTTTTCTTTCCACATTTTGTTTTCCCACGGTTTGTTTTCATATGCGGGAATACTCATTTTAATAAGCAGTACCTCATTTTTGTTTGTTTGTTTAACTTTGTATTTTGGAATTCTTGAGTTTTTTAGAGATTTGATTTAGGGGTTCATTTATTGTGTTTGAGTTGTGGAGATTTAAAGAGTCATCACCTATCCTATAGTTTTTTTTAGATATTTTAACATACACATTTCGTGAATTTCTTCTAAAGTTTTGCAGGGTTGTTGGTTATCTTTTTTTAATTTTTTAATTTTTTTTGCTAAAATATATTTTTCTTTGTTCATCCTTTTAGGTCATTTTTTTTGTGTATTTCTTTATTTATGATTTTTTGGGGCTATTTCTTTACTTTTAATTTGTTTTTTTTTTTTAAAGTGAATGTATCTAACATCGTCTATTTTAATTTATTTATTCTTTTCTAAAAATATTAATACAACATTTAATTTTAGGAAAATTATTTTAAAAGACAAAACTGTTGAAAATATTTACAAATAATAGCAAAATATCACAGTCTATCTGTAATAGGGATCATGATAGACTACTACTATATGTGATAATAGTCTATTGTGGTTTATCGTAGATAGACAGTAAAATTTTGCTATATTTGTAAATATTTTGAATTAATTTCCTATATTTGAAAACATCTCTTGATATTTCTTATTTTGTGTATAGTTGAAAAAGGAACAACGTGTATGGAATAGAAGGATGAAAGAGAATGAAGAGAAACAAAATAATCTCAATCCAATAAATCGTATGTCCACTTTTTCTCTCGTGATTTTATAGATTATATGATCTCATCTAATTTTTTTTATCCTAATTTTGTTGTTTATTTTTTATTTTTTATCTAAGTGCAATAGATTTTGATATGAATATTCATTCCAATAGAATTCATTTTATTTTTATAAATCACAATGATCTCCACCATATAGAATTCATTGTAAGATGTAATCAGTAGTGAAATTGTTACTCTTTTTTTTCTTTTCCATTTTATTTTCACACGGTTTTTTCATAGACATTTTTATTTACTTTATCACATAGTTTTTTTTTCATAGTTTTAAAGAGATTTGATCTATGAGTTTATTTATTTTGTTTGTGTTGTAAAGATTTAAGGAGCCATCATCATCTTACAATTTTTTTTAAATATTTATATACAAATTTTATGAATTTCTTTTCAAGTTTGGCAGGTATTCCAAGTTATCATTTGCATTTTTTTCCGACAATATATGTTTGTTTGTTGTACTTCTTTGGGTGCATATTCCTTTATTTATTTATTTATTTATTTGGCTATTTCTTGATATTTTCCTTTTTCTTCTATTTTCTTTAAAAAAAAAAATTAATGCATCCAACGTTTTCTATTTTAATTAATTTATTTTCTTCTAAAAATTTTTAGCATCTCATTTAATTTTATATGTATTTCTCATTTTGTGTAGTTAGAAAAGGAAGAACCAGTATGGGATAGTTCTCATTTTGTGTGTGGTTAAAAAAATTAATGAATCCAAATTATGTTTTATGTTTTCAGATTCACTACATCCAGCACATATGTGTTTGACAGACAACTCAAATTTTATTTCTGAAAACTATTTCTAAATTATGTGATCCAAACCGTGCAAATTCTAAAAACAACATTTTTATGTCTTCATTAACTTCAAATTTTGAATTTTAAATTTTAAAATGCAAAATTATATTAAATAAAGATAAAAACATTAGAAATATATTATGTCATGTTATAAACTTAATTATTTTTTAAAAAATGTAATGTGTATTATGCGATGTATTATAAATTATATAATATTACAAAATAATAATTATATAATTCTTTTAACATAAATCATATTCTTAAATAAATTAATAATAATTTATTGTCAACAAAATATTAATGGGTAACTACACCTAGTTTTATGATTTATAAAAATATATTATCAATCACATTTTAAACAATTATTTAAATTAGAATACAATTTCTGAATCTACTATCAAATATATATTTGAAATCCTCAGCCAAACAGACCTTTAACCTTTTCAAAAATGTTTTTAAAATTGAAAAAAAAAAAAACTAAATAGAATAACAAACCTACATGTTTTTTAAAAAACTTAAAACCAATTAGTTATAAAATAATCTCCCATGTGGCAACTATTTCTGCTAGATGATAGCTATTTGGTTTTTGGTTTTGAAAATTAAGTATACTTCTTTCCAATTTCTTACAATTGTTTGCATTTTTATTAAGTAAAAGAGTTGAATTTTTAGCCAAATTCAAAAAACAACATTTATTTATTGCTTAAAATAGTTCAAATATAGCAAAATGTCACTGTCTAATAGGGTCTATCATGACATTTTGCTATACTTCTAAATATTTTTATTATATTTGAAAATAACTCTTAAAAAAACAAAAACAAATTTCTAAAAACTATTTTTTTAATTTTTCAAACCTTGACTTAATTTTTTAAAACATGGTAAAAATAGAAAATTTAAATGCACAATTACCAAATGAGATCTTAGATAGACTTAATTTTCAAAAAAAAAAAAAATGGTTATTAAAGCTAATTTTTAGTTGTTAAAATTTAAGCTTATTTCTCTACTTTCTCAACAATTTTTTATTTTTTTAAAGTTTTAAAAAATTGGCTTTGACTTTCCAGAATATCTATAAAAAGTAGATAAGGAAGGGGGTGAGAGGAGTATTTTTGTAGAACTTCTTGATCAGCTTTTGAATTTTTGTTTTTAATTTTTGAAAATGGTGGATAGAATAAAGGAATACCATGTTCGTAAGCAACAGGGGCTTAGGCCTTTGGAAGTATCCAGGAAGCTTTATCCGAGTAGAACTTCACGTCCTTCTTGACATCGATATAGATATTAATGCCGATGAAGACGTGAATGTTGTTGATCTTTCCAACCCAACGTGGCCGCCATGTCTGCTCCCTTCAATCAATTTCACACTTCCCCCTTCTTTCAACCAATAATTCAATCAAACTCTGCAGCATTGTTAAATTGGATGCAGCAGCTGGGCAGTTCCGAAAGGCTAGCTTCGAAAAAAATGGGCCTCCACGATTGGGAATTCATAGATTGCCATGGACATGACGAGAAAACGCATCGCAGTGGCGATCAGAACAGAGTTGTCTCTCTAAACCATACTGATCAATCTATTGTTTCTGTTTCAAAAGTTTCCGGCCTGACTTTGATCGGCGACGTGAAAAAAGAGTCAGGAACCGCCGCGGAGTTTGAAGTGGAGGAGGAGGAAAACGTAAATTCGAGAAGAATGGATCTGGCGAATCTGGCGATGGAGAAGAGAAAACAATGGGGAAGAATGGCAATTTGTTCGTTTGGAATTGCTGTGGCGGCTACCATTTGCTCTTTGTTATTAGGAAGCCATAGCCACCACCGAGGCGGAGCTTCGCTTGTGAATAAGCGCAATTGTTGAAGGCTGAAAGCTCCAATAGCTTTCTACAAACCAAACTAGCAAAGCATGTATTGCGCGCACTACCTTTCTTCTTCTTTTTCTTCTTTTCCTCCTCCTCCGGTAATTAAGCTCAAGATATTTACAAATATAAACGAAAAAATTTGCATATTCTAAATCTATCAACCATATCAATAATACGAGTCTATCAATGACATTAATATGAGTCTATCGGTAAAGATTCAATTATTCAGTTTTAGTCTGATAATTTCAATAAATTCTAAATATTGTCTCGAATGCACGATTATTATTGATTTTTTTTTTTTTAAAGAAAAAGTCTTTATTATCTATAACAATTTTACTATAAGTTTTGAAAATGTGTTCACATGCTATGAGAATCAAATTGGTATTTTAACCTTTCTTTAGTGTTGTGGGATGGAGAATTGAACATTTCATGGCAAGGTGAATAATACAAATATACGTCAATTGAGTTATTCTCCTAACACTTTTTTCTTGTGGTTAGTAATTAGTATCCTAGTAGTTATTATTCTCACCTCCTCTAGAGTGTTCTATTTTTAAATTACTTTAGCAAGCTAACACATTGGTAGGAGAATTATAACTTATAGCTTGTAAATAATTGTCGTCAACTATGTGCTAATCAATTGTCAATTGTTTTCTTCTGTAACTGAAAATGGCGCATTCACTCCTAAATGTAAATTCCTTCATCTCCTATACGTAAATTTTCATGTTCACTTTTTTCTTTTAATATGACAAGTTTGTCTCCTTATCCACGTGCGAGTTATCCACACATAAATATTAATTTAACAAAAGAGGTTGATTGAAATTATTGACAAACAACATAGTATAATTGATCAAATTGAAAGTCTAGTCTCATAGTTTATAAGTTGATAGTTAATACATGAATTTATATAGGTTAATTATTTATAACTTTTAAACTATATGATAAAATGATGGGAAAAAATGGTTGTATAAAATTGAAATGAACAGATATTATTCCAGTTTAAGTACAAACAAAATGAAAGAAAACAAAAAAAAGTAAAATCGATGTTATCTGATTCCCTCTCATTAGACTTATAACAATCTTATGTATGTTAGTGCCACTAATTATTGAAAATAATCATTCACATAAAAAAAAAATATAGATGTTGTTCTCTATTTCTTCATTTAAATCGTGATTTGGGAGAAACTTCTTAATCTTTCTTAAAATCACAACACACTTCTTAACTACAATCTCAAAAAGAAATATTTTTTATTAAAATTGTTAACTCCACCAATAATTTGCGAATTTTGTTGAAAGTTGAAAAAACTGTGTAACGCAACTAAAATATAGAAATAATATTTTTAGATGTAAAAATTACTAAATATATTTACAAATAAATCTAAATCATATAGATAAAAAAAAAAAAAAACAATCTAATCAATATATTAGGATTAAAAGTCGTTAATGAAACTAAAATTTAAAAACAAAGAAGAAAGCTTTTAAATTTTAAAATTATTTATAAGTAACTATAAGTGATATTATAGTCGCAGAAGTAAGAATTTATGGTTATAGATTAAAAAATCGTTAAATATAACTAAAATATAAAAAAAGGATGAGAGGTGAGAGAATGTGAAACATAAATTCGTTTTTTCTTTTAGTTTTCCGTTTTGCCTCGTTTGATTTTAAATACACAAATATATTAGAAAAATAAATATAATAAAAACACTTCACTCTAATTTTCTTAATACAAATCCTAATCAATTTTCAATTGGGCTAGTTTAACTATGAATGTACAAATATGGCATAGGTATATATGAAAAGAAAGCCTTTTCACTCTCTCCTAAAAATATGTTAATGTTATAAAATCAATGAGTAAAATATGAAAAACAGGAACATGAATATCAATGAATTATAATATTAAAATAAATAAATAATAAAATAAAATAAAGAAAATAAAAATAAAATTTTATGGAAAATTAAAATCTCTCAAATTTCTCCAATCATTTCTTCTCTTTTTCACCAATGTATGTATTTTCAACTTCTACCAAATGCCACTATTTATGGGCAATTTGACAGGTAGGTGATAGAAGTATAAGTATATGTCCACTAAGGATGTGTGATAATAGGACACCTGACTTTTAGACACTAAACATGAGCATCTAAGTTATACACATTTTAAAATATTTATAATCGTTAAAGTATTTTTGCAGAGACATTCCCAACTTTGGTATTTCTCTCTCTCTTTTTTTTTCTTCTTAAAAGTTATTCCTCATAATTTATTATTTAAAATGGTCATTCATTGCCATTTATCTAGTTGCAGCCCATGTTATTTCCGTGGGCCTAAGCCCAAAATGAGAAGCATTTGGCCCATTGAGCCCATGATCGTGCTGCTTAAGGAACAAAATGGGAATTTAATTTTTGTTTTTTCCTCAACCTTTATAATATCACTGGCGAGGCGATGAGCAACATAAAAACGAGATTGAGGACGAAGACGAAGAAGAAGAAGAGAAGAGAGAGAAGAAACCAGAAACAGCAACCACAAGGAAGACGACCGCCATAGCCATAGCTCAGTCTTCAATAAGCTCTGCAGCTTCAAACTCATTCAACCACACCTTCTCTCTTGTAATGCCGAAAATTTCCACACCCGAAACCCGATTATCACAATAATTTTTTCAGGTCATCGAATCTCCAAATTGATTGACACGATCGGAACTCCAATTTCCTTTGGAGATCTGGGTTTCCTTCATCGGATTATCCTTCTTCTGTCGTTGATAAGAATCTTCCTGTTCTCATTGTGAGTATTCTTCTTCTTCTTCTTCTTCTTCTTCTTCTTCTTTTTCGTTTTTTTTCCTTTTCACCTTCTTCATCTTCGCTTTCTGCTTCCATGCGCTCTGACTGTCTTCGATTTGGCGAGGGTGTGCTTTTCACCAGATCTTGTGATTATAGATCGTTTCTTCCACTTCCACAATCTCATAGGCGTTTTCCCTTTCTCGGTCCGAGAACTTGAGAAAGGGAGACGCCTCTTAGTTCTCTAACATTATCGGATTCATTCTGTTTCCACAGTTATCTGAATTGGGAATTTCCAAAAGGATTTACTAATTTCTTGTTGTTTTCCCCCTACGCAGATATGGAGACGGAGGTGAGGAATCAGAATCAGAGAGGGTGTAAGCCTCTGGAACCGGAGGTTTTCTTACAGTGGGGAAAGAGGAAGCGGCTGCGATGTCCTAGAAACAAAGACCCAGAGATCTCCGAGCGATTGTGCGGCAGTCTACGGAAGAAAATCGGATCTCGGAGTGATCGCTGTGTGATTTCTTCTTCGGACAAAGAAAGGATCCCACTCCAACCAAATCGTCTAACTAGGTTAGAAATTGACGCTCAATTCCTGTTATGTTCAACACTCTTTTGATTCCCCGATTAACAGAAAAAAGGACGATTATGAATGAAATTTCTTGGTCTATTACTTCAATCTGTGTTGTTATAAGCTATGTACTTGTGTTGTGTTGTGTTCTTGCGTTTTCTTCTCCTCCCCCAGCTAGAAAAGAGAGCAATTCAAGAGAAGATGTTTCTCCAGAAATAACAAAAGGTAAACAATTTTGTGTTGTTGTTGGATCTGTTTGTCGACAGGAATTCTGAGGGCGTTACGACGCTGCGTAACGGTGGTGCAGGCACATCGCCGTCGCCAGAAAAAGAAGACCGTTACTACGCCACCAGAGGGTCCGCGGCGGCGGTAGTGGACGAGAACGGCCACAGCCACGGCCACGAAGAGAGAGGAGGCAGCTTTGTTTTACCAAAGCTGTTGATTGCTCTGTCAAGCAAAGAAAAGGAAGAAGACTTCATGGCCATGAAGGGCTGCAAACTCCCACAAAGACCCAAAAAGAGAGCCAAGATGATTCAGAGAAGCTTACTTGTAAGCAACAACATTTCTCCTTTCTCTTCCCCCATGATATAAAACTAAATTTACTTTTTACCCATCAGCTTAAAGCTTTGATTTAAGATGTAGTTATTGAAATTTTGTGTCAGCTGGTGAGTCCTGGAGCATGGCTGACTGAAATGAGCCAAGAAAGATATGAAGTTAGGGAAAAGAAGACAACAAAGAAGGTAACACAACAAACTTTGTTTCTTCTTTTAATCTTCTTCTGCTAAATTGGGCTATGGCTGGCTTGAAATTGAAAATGCTTCTTCTTCTTCTTCTTTTTTGTTTTGTGGGTTTTGAATTTGTAGAGGCCAACAGGGTTAAAAGCCATGGGGAGTATGGAAACTGATTCAGAATGAGGATCAAAATGTGAAGAAATTGAAACTGAACTGACCCTTTTGATTATTTTTTTTTGGAATGGTGAATTTGAATGAAGAATAGAAGAAGAGAAGAGATAATGTGAATCTCTCATCATCCTCAGCCTCTGCTCTCTGCCCTTTTGGAATTATGACTCAAAGTCACAATTTGCCTTTGGATTTGATGTTAAAGAAGTCCACTTTTGGTGCTATGTTTGGCAGTGCCGCGAAAGCGATGTATTGTTTACAAATTAAAAAAAGAAAAAAAAGAAAAATTGTCACTTTTTTGTGTATAATATAATATGTAATGGAAAAAAAAGGGAAATTAGAGAAAGTCTTACATCTTGATCATCATCCATCAAATGAAATCATTCTTATTATGAAATTAATGACAATTAAGGGAAGATATTTCGATTGATCAGAAAAAATATATATGTAACTGAAACTATGAAAAATATATTTTAGGCTAAATTATGAATTTGGTTTCGGGTTTGGAAAAAGTTAAAGTTCAGGCCATATAATATAATTAGAATTTAGTTCATTTGATATGAATTCTCATAAGTAGTCCATAGTTATAAAACGATGGGGATCATTCATGGGATTTTACTAAATTGTTAGGATTAAATTAAAAAAAAAAAAAGAAAAGAAAAAGAAAACGATGGGGATCATTCATGGGATTTTACTAAATTGTTAGGATTAAATTAAAAAAAAAAAAAGAAAAGAAAAGAAAGCTGAGCTTAATTGGTATCAATATGTGTTAAAGATCAAAAGGAGATCGAAAGGTCTGTAAATCTTCCACCTACTTTTGTACTAAAAAAATATCATAGGACTAAATTCTAATTTTCTCCCAAGATCAAATTTTCTCCTAAGATCAAATTATATTTTATTAATTTCAAATTGGAAATTAGGAAGAGTAGGAAGTTTAGGTGATTGAATTTGTGTCTGGAAATTACTATATTTTAGATTTGAGAATTGAGCATATGACATCAATTGAAGTTTTGGATTGTTTTATTTGGTGTATCTTTCTGTAGGCTAAAATTGTCTTGTTTATTTCAATTTTTATTGTCTTCAAGTTCAGTTGATTGTGTATCTTTTCCATGGAGAGAATGTTTTAGGCTTTATTTGGAAAACTCCTTTTCCCTCTCTTTTTCAGAAGGGATTTGCCAAAATTAAGGCTATTGTTTAATTGAAATAATTATTCACAAACTATTCAATTATTGTAAAATTTTAAGTACTCTTCTAGTAAAATTAAACTTTAAAAAACACACACACACACAATAAAACCATTCTATAAAAAGAAACATCCAAACTTGGTATATGTTGATATTACATCTAATAAAGTGTGTGTATATATATATATAAACCAGTTCCTTAGCTCCATGGTACTAATTGGAGGACATTTGCTTATAAGTGACTCTTTTGGGGTAGCATCAAAAAGTGCACTACACTAAATATCATAAATAAATTGGAAGTTGACTATCTTCAAATAATATATCAAAAAGGTTAAATTATTAAGAGTTTTTTTTTTTTTTTTCTTCTTACAGATATAGCGAAATAAGCCAAATTATTTACAAGTATAGAAAAATTTGTTGATAGACTACGATAGACTTCTAGCGCTTAAGCAATAGAATGCGATATACTTCTATCACTAAAGCAGTAAAAGTCTATCGCAATCTGTTTGCTGATAGATTGTGAGATTTTTCTATATTTATAAATAGTTTGATATTTTTCCTATTTATAATAATTTTCCTAATTATATATTTAGTTTCTAAGTATTTAATAGGTTCTTGAATTTTCAGTTTTCAAGTGTAATAAATTTGATAAATTTGAATTTTGTCCAGAGAAAAGTTGAATGATCTATTTGATATGAATAGATTCTAATCTTTTGATTTTGTGCTAGTAAATTCTTGAACTTTTAGAAAAAAACAAAAGTTTAGGGATTAAATTTGTAATTTAACCTAAAACTAAAAAGTAGCCACCATAGACTATCAAGAACTAAACCATGGGGAGGCTTTGGCACATAATCGTAGGGAGGTGACGTTTGTTGCTAACGATATCAAGGCTTTGGCACAAAAACGCAGGGAAGCTCCCTTCACTCACACCCATCGTTGTTATAACGACTTTGTACATTACCTTGCTAAAAAAAAGCTATGGTGAAGAATCGTTCAAATATTTTTTAGATTTCTTATCCCGAATGATTTGTTGATATGGCATCGAATGACATAATTTTGTAATTCTTCATTCTTTTGTGTTTCCTCTAAAAAAAATGCATTGAAGAAAGTTAGCCTACATGGTAGAATAGGGGTGGCTTCTTGTGTAGACTATTTAGTGCTTAATTAGACATGAAAATGCGGAAATGGGCATAAATAATTAATGCTTCATGGACTTAAAACTTTTTAATTCTATTTAATCATACACGACTTTACTAAGATTGACTATTTGGACCCACAATTTCACTCACGAAGGTAGGTTTTTTTTTTTTTTTTTTTTCCTCTCTAAATTCATATTATTGTGATTTTGCGGTGTAAAGTTTTCTCCATTTCATATTAATAAATGCAAGCAAATTCTTTTTTATACAAATAAATGCAAGTAATTTTTTTTATACAAATAAATGCAAGTAATTTTTTTTATAATAGTAAATGCAAGCAATTTAATTAGTAATTAGCAATAAGATGAGCTTTTGATATATTATTTTGAGTGTTTTTATATATATATATATATATATATTATTTGAGTGTTTTTTTAATATATTATTTTGAGTGTTTACCTGAGAAGGAAACAAATCTTTAAAGAATTTTAGTTCAAATTTAGTTGTTGATGATTTTTACTTGAGAAAAAAACATTCATCCCATGCTATTCTATAGGGTTTATAATTGGTTCAATTTTGTCGGTTTTGAAATTAACCAAAAGCCAAACCAAACTAATCGATTTTATAAATAAGAGATCCAAACTGATATTGAATAAAGAACAAAACCAATGTATTGATTGTTATTTGATTCGGTTTATTATCGATTTGGTTCTTAGTTATGACATTTTTCTTTTTTTTTTTTCCTTTCAAAATTTAATTTTTATTTCCAATTTTGTTTTGAATGGGTCTTTTTTTTTATAATTTGAAATTAAAATTTGGTCCATTTTTTTTTTTTTTTTTCCTTTCAAAATTTAATTTTTATTTCCAATTTTGTTTTGAATGGGTCTTTTTTTTTATAATTTGAAATTAAAATTTGGTCCATTTTTTTTTTTTTTTTTCCTTTCAAAATTTAATTTTTATTTCCAATTTTGTTTTGAATGGGTCTTTTTTTTTATAATTTGAAATTAAAATTTGGTCCATTTCTTTTTATTTATATATATATATATATATATATATATATATAGATTAAAATTAGAGATTTTTATTTTTTCCTTGGTACTTTCTAAATAAATAACATACACACTCCATAATAATTAATATTTTTTCCTAAATAATAAATATATATGGACCCTAATAATTAAAACATTAAAAAATATATAATGTTAGAGTTTATTTTTTAAGGGTATGCATAGCCTCAGTTCGGCTCAGTTTTGATTGGTTTTTCCAATCAAAATCCGATCCGAATCAATAATTTTTGGTTTTTTTCAAATGAAAATCAATATGTCCAATTTTGTACTAAAAAACCAAACCAAACAAAGTAGATCAATTTGGATTGATTTAGTTTTTTGATTTCTCAATTTTTTGTTGAACTCCTACTACTTTATTTTATAAAACCTCGACGTTCTAAGTTAATGTTGTTTACCTTAACTATATTGTATATATATTTTTAAATTCAATAATAAATGGAGTGAATTTGGCGGAGATATTCTAAAGTTATTCCAACCTTGTTCATGATGCTAAAATTCAGGTCCTCTTAGACACAATTTGTGTACAGGTTTTTTTTTCCCTCAAAAGAAAGAAATTAATTTTGGATAAAAGTCAGAGACTGAATTCAAAGTTTGGGACTAATCAAATACAAAATTCATAATTAAAAAATGATTGGACACTAGACACAATTTTGAAAGTGCAAAGAACAAATTTGTAATTTAATCCTTATTTTTTTTCATTTTATCTTACTTTTAAATGTTGAGATTATTGGTACCCAATAAAATAAGATCACAATTTTATTTTATTTTATTTTGCCACAAATTAACCTGATAAAATTTTCTTCACCTTCAACATTACTACTTGTTAAACAAAGAAGCAAATTATTTAATATTCAAAGCTGTGATAGTATTATAATTAGAGGCTTATTAATTAATTTAATTACATTTTATGAATTTCTATCTTTGCATGAGTTTTCCATGTATATCTATAACATTGATATTTTATCAACAATAATATTGGCATTTTAAGTAAATTGAGATCTCACATATATACACACACACACAACAACATTACATCCAGAAAGAGCCAAAAAGTGATGATTTTATAGAATTTAACAAAGTAGAATGCCAGAAGTTACACTCAATCCCTATATTTAAATTTTTGGAAACTTTGAAACACTTTTCTGCATATTTTTGTATGGATGGATTAGTAAAAGATTTAAAATCGATGTTTAAAATGTTGATGTTAACAAAAATGTCAATGTCTTGATTCATAAAAAATGTTGGTGAAAATATTAATAAAATGTCAGATGTCAATTGAATATTTCTAAAAAAATTATACAAACAAAATATATAAAAAAAGTTAAATTAATAAATAAGCATTTTATGTCTTTTAAACTAATTAAGATGTTTATAATTTATATTATATTTGTATTACTGAGATTTTGTTGCTTATTATCTTTTTTTTTATGTTTCATGATTTTTTTTTACGAAATAATGGAAACATTGAATCACTCTTTATATTGATATCGAATTTATGAACAAATGTAAAAAATTATTACTAATATACAGAACTCTCTCAGACCTCAATTACAAGAACATTCTCAAAATCATTATACTACTCACACAACTGAGGCTAGTATACCAAACTTGAAGTACTTCAAATTAGAATATTTAAAACCATAGACACAGAGTCAAGGGTATAGAGATATTAAATATTTGAAGATTTGGATGTCTGGTTTTAAATATATAGGATGATTAATATCTGTATTTGAAATACATGATAATTAATACTTGGAAGTTAAATATGTATGTTTCAATTTATTAATTTTGTATATAGAAACTAAAATCAAATTATTACTTAATTAAATGCAAGAGACTAGTTTATGTAGTCATCAACTAAATTTTGTATTACTTAAATTATTGTTATATTAATTAATTATTTCATAAATTAAAACAAAAATAAACGAATACTTTTATATTAAACATAATTAAATTAGGTAGAAAACTTGTGGAACGAATGTGCATTTTTAGAATGCTTCGAGTAAATCACTTTTTTGAACATTTTATATATAAGACAACTGTTCTTCCAATATTTTAATAAACGTGTGACATGTTTAAAACAAACATAAGAAGATTTGAATGTAATGTCAAAGTTTGACTAAAAGGCAAAGAAATTGCAGTTTTCAAGAAACCTAATGGAAACATCAAAACAGAGAGAATCTTTTTAATATATTATTTCTTTATCTTTATTATGCAAAAGGTCAAGTTTTTGAGGGTAAAGAATATGAAGAAAATGTTGGATTCATTTTGTTTGAGTAAAAACAAAGCAGAGAGCTTTTGTAAGTTTAAAAACATAAGGCATTTCCTCATTCATTTCCACACACACATGGTGTCAAGTTTCTGAAAAATGTGCATTTACATTCACTTTATTCTTTTCTTAATAAGAAAACCACATTTTATTTTGTTTTGAATTGATAAATAAGTTTTCTATATTAATTTAGTTCACTAGTATTAAAAGCTTATCACCTTTATAACATTTTGAAATAATTAAAATCTTTTTCTAACATGATTATTTAGACCTTCTTGGTAGCCAAAACAAAAATAAGTTTTTAATTTTTAATTTTCTTTTTTTAGTTTTCAAAATTTGACTGAATTTTTGAAAAATCAATATTAATTGAAAGTAGATAATAAAACAAGAAATTTAGAGATGAAATTAATGCTTATAGATTTAATTTTTGAAAACTAAAAACAAAAAATCAAATGCGTGCCAAACGGAGACCTTGTTGAAATTTGTTTTGATGATATGAAAATTACATTTAAATGTGTAAAACCAAATATTAAATTGATTTCAAATGATAAAATGTATGCTTAGAAGTAGTTTTGAACCTAACAAAAACAATTTCTAACTATTTCAAAATCAGGACCAAATATGTATTTAGTCCATTCTATAATTAACGAAGAGTAAAAAATAACTTATAGTTAATTTTTAAGGGTTTAGCTTAAGCAAAACATAATCATACAATTTCTAAACTCAAATTGAATTGATCTTAGTACACCTTTGTCCATAAAATGTGACAAAAATTTATTCTTTGTATAAAAATCCCGAGTTAGTTGTAAAACTTTTGGTCCCGTTAAAATCGACTTTGCAGTGTTTAATTTTCCTTTTTTAAAACACTTAATAACAGTTTTTAAAGCACTTCAAAAGATAATATATTTCTTCTGCCTTGAGTTCATTTTTTTGTTTGCATCTTGTCGTTGTCAAAATGCTCTCAACTTGTTATGATTTTATTTATTTCTTGGCATGAACTAAGTTTCTTATCAAGGTGTGGCTCAAGACCTTACTAATATAAGTTTGTGTTAAGTCAAATTTTGTTTGAACCTTTTCTTGAGAGTGTTTATTTCAATTGCTTATGTGTGTCATCGTGTTGGTAGCTTATACTTCACAAAAGTCACTCCTAAATATGTACTTTTTGTGCAACATGAGTTAGAATTAATTGCATTTTTTAATTCTCCAAAATAAGGAGTTTTCTTAATAAATGATATGAATTGTATCAAATCTATGTATTTTGTGCATGTTCAACCCGATGGATAATAACATAACTTAAAATCCAATACATTTTTTTTAAATTGGTGGACCAAATGCTAAAAAAAATAGTAGAAAAAACCTAAACTTGGACTAAAATAACCTACACTCTAAATGACAAACACAAACTATTCTACTCCACGGACTATCTATTATAACGTCAAAGACTATAATAATCAGTTCAATACCCAAACAACCCCTAAAACTTTGAAAATTAAGTTTATAAACACTATCTTCACCTATTGATTTTTTTTTTTTTTTTTCTTTTCTGCTGCTATCTATATTTTAAAAAATGAAGCTAAATTATCTAAAACTTGTTTAAAACACCAAACATTTATTTTAAAAGCTCTTACCATCACCTGTATGGGAAGCTCTTACACGAGATAGTTGGAGACTCCACTGTTTGCAGAAAATAAGAAGCTTTTCCAGCATGCGAGGGCAGAGAGAGAGAGAGAGAAGCCTTCCCATCCAACCTAAGCATTGAAAACCATCCCCTACCATTTTTTTTTTAATAAATGTGCCAAATCCATTCACCTGCTCCAGGTGGCACACAGCTAAACAAAAACTATATTCAATTCGAAACATTATCTTATCTATCTCAGAAGACCTAGCTACAAGCGGGAACAATACATTTGAACTATAACTCTGAATATCTGACCCACCAAGTTTTGAAATAAGGTAGGAGTTTCAAGTCAAAAACAACTAAACTTTATAATCGAGTAGCTCAGTATAGGTACAAACAAAACCCCTCATTAGTTAGGAAAAGAAAAAATCTATGGTATATAAGTGAAGACAATTATCTTTATCAAATCACTTACTTTTCTAAACCTGGTAAAGAAAATGTGCAATAGAAGAAGACATATTCGTTTTAGCTAACCAAAATTCTGTGACCATCATCAACAAGGAACTAAAGACAGAACCCAACAATCAATTTTGACATTTTCAATTTGCTTCAGATAAAGACAACCCACGTATATCTAAGTTAAGGTCAAGAGTGAGGATCAGGCTGCAGTGAGGTTTATAAATGCAAGAAGAATAACAAGTAACATCGAATAGCTAATGTGTTCAACAAACTATAGGTCAAATGAACCATACTCTTAAGAAGAAAAAAAAAAATATATATAAAAGGGCCATGTACATAAAGTAAGGATGAAACACTCAAGTAGAGAATATAATAGTCACATATAGCAAATGCTAAAACTAAGACAAAGCCGGCACCCGACCATGAAGAAGGTGCATATCCAGACTATGTCCAGGAAAGTTAAATGCAATTAGTTTTTTCTATGTTTTTTTCATAAGAAACAAAAGTTTCATTGAGATAGATGAAAGGATACAAACGAAATACAAAAATAAGCCCAGAAATAAAATAGCGCTCACGCCCCATTGCAAAAGGGGCTCCAACCCAAAATAATAATACCAAGCTGATAATTATAAAACATCGTATTAACATAAGCCTACAGGGATGAAGTAAACATAATCACATCCCAAAATCCTCCCCAGACCTCACCACCCGACCCCACAAAAAATTATACTATTCTTCTCAAGTCAAATACCCCACAACAAAGCAAAAAAAAAAAAAAAAAAAAAAAAAAAAAAAAAAAAACCTATATTACGAGCAACCACAAGAGTTCAACAGAACAGAGTTCCAGACCATGTGATCATTATACGAGTAATGAATAGGTAAACCGTGCCATGGTTAGTTGTAAGTTCATGAAGGTAGATTTGCTAAATCTTTCTTATTTGTGTATCCAATATAATGCAGGGCATTCGCGCATTAAATATGCAATAAATGACTTTGATATGTCTGTATGATTCTGTTCACGTACATACTGACATACATACACTTGCTTCTGCTTCTCGCATTATCTTTGAAATCAATGAAGACAATGCATAAAGCTTCAATCAACTAAATCTTTTACCTTCTAACATACCCGAGACTTGTTAACAAAAAGAGGGAAGCAACTTTTTGGCATTTACACTCATGCATGCTTAGTCAGATAGACTGATAGAGACGGGAGGAACAAATACAGGGACAAACACCTCTTTCAATAATAAAATTTGAAGCAAGGCAGGAATTGAGCACAAAAGAAATGGGAGATGTTACAGGAAAGAGTTTCACGTATGATGATGCAAACCAGCAAAAGAAGAAACAAAACCAAGTAATACAGATTAGCAAAAGAAGGAAACAAATCGACCATTTTAACACTTTTAATCCTAAATAAGAGCAAACTTCACACTTTGCCAAATTTGACTTGCAGTTATCAATCTAATGCATAAAGTCCTCTTACTTCTAAGTCTAACCACAACACCAAATAAACACCAGAATAACAAAGTCCCAAAGGAACACTCGTCTTCAGATGGAAGTTTGCAACTTTAAATATAAAATAAGAAATATCAAACTAAAAAAAGAAGTTTGAACCGAACTTCCCACACCACATGCTACAAGGAAAGTAAATACTAATTAGCCAAGATTCAGAATGGCGGTTGAGTTTGACAGAAAGTAAAGAATATCTTTTTTGTCAGATATCGAATAAACCATGGCGACTTAACAAAAAAGCCAAATTAGGTGTATGAACTTTCAAAGATTAAGCCATTTAGGACCTACTAAAGGTTATGAACCAGATGTAGAAAAGAATTCCAACAAAGATTTGAAAGAAAACAATTGAATAGAATCAAGAGCCCAGCTTCCTATCATGATATGGGATGGATGATGCCCTCATTGTATCTATATTTACAAAACAACTTAATAAGTGCCTTGAAAGGAAAGATTCTACTCGAGATTAAAATCAGATAAAGAAGAATCTAGATAAACCACGTTGCATGGAAACTATATAAAACATGGTACAAGATAGAGTAAAATATGCTCACCAGAGTTTATGATGAAAAAATTGCAAGGGACAAGTGCAACTTATTAAATCAATCAATCACCAGCCCCATCTCAAGCAATGCACAAAGGGCAGAAGAAGGTAGAAACATTACTATTTGGTACATGTATTTCACGTAGTTTGGAGCAGCCATAGGAGTAGCCCGTGACCAAAGGAAAATAAGAATCCAATCCAAGCAATCCTGCGACAAAGAACACCTTAAAGAATCCATTTTCTTCGTACATAAGAGAAACAATTATGGAAGGAAACTAAGAATAAGTCAACAACATCAATAATCAGACCAATGACTAAACATAATCAAAGAAGAAAAACCATGGTAAGGTACACGAAATGCATCCTCTCAATGTATCCCCAAGTTTCACCAGTCAAAACAAAACGTTTACAGAACGAGAAACAAAGAAATTTACAATATCACGCGTCTAATTTTCATTGGTTAAAGATATAACAAAGTTTACAAGAGAGATCAAACATCCAATTTAATCAACAATCACTATACTACAACCCAGAAACGGATGAAAAGGGTTAAATAGGATAGAATAGAGGAAATCAATCGGAGTGGGAATTGTAACCGTAGGAATCGAGGTCGTCGGATTCGGATTCGGAATCGGAACCGGAGGAAGAGGAAGAAGAGGAGAGGAGAGAGGGAGGGCAGAGGAAGGAGAGGAGGGAAAGTGAGATAAGGCGGAAATGGCGGAAAGGAAAACAGAAGATGAGGTAAAGAACATGGTCGCTGCTGAAGCGCTCGGGATTACAGGCAACGTATTGACAGAGATCGGCAGAAATATTGGCGACCCAAAGAACAAGAGGACTGTTCAATACCATGGCTGAGCTTCGATTGAGAAAATGGGAGAGGGAATTTGGGACCTGCTGTTCGTTGATCGCACCGCCAAGCTGAACTTCCCAACGCCGCAGGGACGACTCTGCAGCCTCCTTCGCTGCCGGGGGATTGGATGAAATTGTCAACTTGGACTTTTCCTTTTCTTTTCTTTTCCCTCTGTTTTTTTCTAAAATTGTCATGTAGATAATTACATTACTAAATTATATCAAATATCCCTAACTTTCTTATATTTAACAAATAGGAAAATTATTTACTTAAAATTATTTATAAATTACATTACTAAATTATATCAAATATTGCAGTCTATTGAAGATAGATGGTAAAATTTTGCTATATTTATAAATATTTTGGTTCATTTTGCTATATTTGAAAAGAGCCCTAACAAATTTCATGAATTTTTTAACCTAACTTTCTTTTATGTAACAAATATCGTGAATTTTTTAAAGTTACTATGATACTTTTGTTGTTCCAAACTTTTTTTTTTTTTTAATCTATCTTCTTATAATCAATTTAGGTGTTCATTTCGACTTTGTGTTTCTAATTGAAGGTTCGAGTCCAATTGTAAGATTGTAAGGCTTCAATTTTGTTGTATTTTTCTTTATTTATCCAAGTGTTCTCTTATTCTTGTTTAAATGTTTGCGAGCTTTCATTGATTGTTGAATGATGCCTCAATTATATTAATTGCTTGTACGCATGTGATGCTTAATTTTGGTAGCAAAACAGTTTGGCTCTTGATTGTGTTTTTATGTCTTCTCCATGGCTATTTCGCCTATTACTTAATGTATCTTTCTTAATTGGAACATCATGGTGCCCTATTAATTAGATGACAATAATTTATTTCAATGCTTTGCTAAAATAAATAGATTTGATAGAATTAAAGTTATCGTGTCTTTTTCGATAAGTCAATTAAATATCTAAAATTTAATTAGATCATAATTACAATTTGACGAGATCATCTCGAGAACTTTGGAAAGATTGAATTTTCTTTTCCATGTATTTATTTGATATTTACTTAACTTTCTTTTAGTTGCAAAACAAACCAAAACCTCTATATTTTTATCCTTTTGTTTAAATTTAATTTTGAAAATTTGACTCTTTGGTTTCTTCGGGATTTTGACCCTAGTCCACTATTTTTACAAGTTAGAGTAGTAAATCAAGAAAGTCAACAATTTTGAAAATATAAAGTACTAAAAATTATATCCTAAAAGATCAATTTTGTATGCATTGTTAATTCTTTCAAAAACTTGAAAATAAGCAGCCCCGCTTAGATGCAACTTTCTCCTTTTTTGGAATGAAAATCACTCGTTACAATAATGTACTCAAACCCAATCATTACGTTGAAAAACTACTTCATTCTGTTTTTTTTTTGTTAATTGTTGTTGCAACTTTGGAGTTTTGTTTCTTAAGTCTCTCTTTGACTTCGTTGTGCAAGGTCTTGATAAAATCTGCCTTATTTGTGGTTGCATGACTCACGAAAATAATAGAGGGAATAGGAAGCAAATCAAGAAGTGTAAGTGGATTGAGTCCATAAACAAACAATTTGTTCTCCTATTAATTCTTTTTATTATATACAAATTCTACAAATGACAAACACACCTCCCAAGACTTAGCATCTTAGAAATAATAGCCCATAAGTAAATTAGCTTCCAATGTTACATTAACCATCTTAGTTTGTCCATAAAGTTTGAGTTTGACAAAAAGATAAGGTCGAGAGTTCCAAGAGCAAGGAAAAAAATGGAGGCCTCCAACGAAGTATAGGAGAAAAATAGAGACATCAAATGTTGAAAGCATGTTAGTTGTGATTCTCCAAACAAGAGAGTCATAATCATTAAAAATGGAGAAATTTGTTATAGATGCCAAATTTTGATTAAGAGAAAGCACATCTAACCTCTACGTGACAACAACGGTAAATTTGTAATTCAGGGAAGAGAGGACCTGCAAAACAAAGAAAAGAGCTATGATGCCTAAACCAGTAAGAGAACTAGATAATAGAGAAAAAGTTAGAAGTTCTAAGATCTATGTCAAGTTCCATATCCTAGATCAAGATCAAGTTTTTTGTTCTAACAATGAAAACGTTTTTTTGGAGGCATGTCAAAATATTCTTCCTGTCATGCTAAATTTGTTGAAAAAAAATTTGTGGATGGCTCACACTTACCTCATGTGGAAAGGAAGGCAAGGGTGGTAAATAGCGGGTCACATGGGTACAACTCATCATTTCATTCACTTTGACTACAATAACACTTTTTATTCATTGCGTAGCTTCCAAGAGGAGAGCTACAAGGAAATGATGGAAGTGTTTTTTCAAATGTGCTGAAGAAGATGAAACAAAACAATGTATTTGCATCAAGAAAGAACAAATGTCAATCACATTCTTTGAACGTTTGATGTGTTGGATAAATACAAAAATTTTCATTTGTATATTTACCATTTGAGTATTTTTTGAACTTATGCTCGAAAGATTAAAAGTATTGATACAACTTTTGGAAGTACTATTTCATTTTTTCTACACATTATAATTGTTGGCACGAAAAACTCACATAAGTCTCAAATGCTCTTTCGAGTCACTCTTTTGATTTGGATATGTCATTATAGTTGACGTGTAAGAGTACTCGCATTGGTGTAGTAACGAGTCGAGTACACTTTAATGCCTAGGTTAGTACACGAAACATTTATCTCGACTAAGCATGGAGAGAATTGCTTACTCCTTAAGCCTATGAGTATGGGGCTATTTATGGGGCCCATTCTTTGACTTCTACTTTAAGATATGTGCAATATTGGTAGTGTCAGAATATGTGTGGTCTTTGAGTTTGCAGAGTGTTAGTGGCAAGCACAACTCGGTCATTTTTCCTTTGGAAAAACTTTACAAGCTTGGTTGGCTGACCCATAACTCGAGAGTTTTGACTTTCTCTTTTGGGACGCGTGAACCCCTACGTTGGCTTTTGTTCCCCTTTGGACTTGGCTCAACGTGTAGTTTTGGGCCTTGCCTTAACAACCCTTAAAGAATGTGTGGAATGCCTTGAATTGCTTCAAATGACCAAGTACAAGGAACTTGAGTTGTATTTGTATTTTTGTTATTTTCCTATGCTTGTAGACATAGCTATACTTTTAATCTAAATTTGTTCTCTCTAATAATAAAACTGTTATTTCCCTCTTTTCATAAATATTGCTAACCGTGAATGAATCATGTAAACTTTACATATGAGTTGATTCTCTATTATTTTACCTTTTCTGTTTTTTCTTTGATCATCCATTTTTTAACGACACTGATCTTCCAATAACCAACACCCAAACACAATCCTTCAACGTGGGAACCAATAGGAGTCAGTAAAGAAAGAGAGATGAGATGGAATCCATGTCACCAAAAGAGGGGTGGGGATTGAAGGAAGCAAACGTGGGCATTGGATTGGATTGGAAGTGTGGTTCCATCTCATGAACAGACGAAGATCAAGAGAGAGAGATAGAATAGAATATGGGATGCGATACTCTTCCACGCGCGAAACCGATGGAATGGAATTGGAAAACTGACGATTCTGAGTGAATTTAGTGCGCAACAGTCGCTAAACGCTACCCCTGTCCAGATTCCTTCCTTCCTTCAATTCCTTCTTCTCTATTGCCCCATTCACTCTTCTCTCTTCTGGGTATTCTCTCTTTTTTCTCTTCTGGGCGTTGCTTTTTTCTTCTGGGTATTGTTTCTTTCCCTCTCTCTTTCTTAATTTGTTTCTTGTTTCTTTGTTATTTGTTCTTAATATCACGATTCATTGCTAATGTACATTGCTTTATTTGCTTTTTCATCTGCTCGAACCTTTCTTTGCATGTCATTGTCAATTTGTATTTCCCCATTTAAGTGTGTGTTTCTAAGTTGTCTGGGTGCTGATTTTGTATCTGTGTCGTTAATGGATTAAAATGAAGTTAGTCAATTGTGGTAGTTCTTAGGAATCGATTAACATGGTAATTCAGAACAATTGTGGCCATCGAAATTTGTGAGCAGTAACATTCTTGTCCATGGTGTTTGGTTTTAGTCACTCCTCTTGGTGCATTTCGCTTTATTCTCTTAGCTATATGATTACTCCATTTTTTTAGCTGAAGAGAGAAATGCGCTAAGAATTGTGGAAGATAGTACAACATCCTTCTCGTTGTGAAATTTCTCTGAGGTTTACCTTTAGATTGTATAAAAATAATAGAAGGAAATGTTCTGGCTTTAAAAGAAAGGTTTCTGACGTTCTAAGTTCACATTAAAGTTCAGGAACAAATAATGGAGTTGGAGATGGAATGTGCAACAATCAATATCATGTAGAATATCTTTCATGGCCCATAAGAAGCCGCGGACTCTTTCATCACCAACCAATGGTTTTATCTTGCTAATAGTAGCATTTATGAGTTCAAACAAAACCTTCGTAAAAGTAATGAAAGATAATAAAATTGACAAACTGGCCAATGGAGAACAGGTTCTAAATTTCTAGTACAGGCACCGAGCATACATAAAACATCCACAAATAGCACACAAATATACAAATGAGTGTGTGAGGTTTTTCAGAGTACAAGGTATCGGCTTGGTAACGTCCACAAGAAAATTGGGTGGCGGCTGGCAAGCATCCACTTTTGGAATTTGAGATTAATCAAAATAAGGAGTCATGTGTAAGACCTGCTCATGTTTATACCCTGACTGCGTAATGATTAAATTTCATCATGTTTCCAACCATTTCACCTGTCAAAAGAAGTACAGTAACAGAAAAGAAAGTACACTTTGAAGACCAAGAAGCAGATGTGCCTTGTGGGAGAAGAACTAGAAAAGTTCTGTGTCGTCATTTTGTATGAACATAACAAAAATTTCTTTGTTATTTAAATATATGTGTTTGTTCTCGTTAATGGCTGATAAATCTAGCTTCTCTTTTGTTCCCCAAGCCCATCCTTCTCCTAGCTTGAATTTACAACTTCTGATTCTTTAGGTACAACATTTATGTCAACATTAATCAATATGGAATCTCTACTTTCATTTATTGGATTACAATATTAATAGATAGCTGTACGTGTGCCCACATAGATCGCAAGATAGAATGAATGCTATAAATGTGACAGGAAAAATATTGCAGTAATAGAAAATAGAAGTAGATCGTGCACAAACAAATAAAACTATGCATTATATATAGATGATAGAGGGAATAGATTTTACCAGTTTCTTCTTCAAAGAGAGATGAGATCTCTCTTTGAGCTGATTGAAGAGAATATGAACCATGAACACAATTTCCCTTTGAATCCAAGCCACACATTGCCCTAAAGCTATTAGAATGCGGAATAAGATTCATGTAGAATTCCCTTTCTAGAAAACCTATGCTAAGTAGGATTAAGTAAGATGTGATTGTGGACACCTACATCCTGATATAATGGATTAGCTTTCGGAATCTTATCTAGTTTTATGAAATGTTTTAGAAGTTAAGATGTTATTGGACAAAGACATTATAGTCAAATGACTTGGTGACCCTTTCTCACTCTGCACGCCTTATTCTCAAAGATACCTATAAGATTAAGAAGAGATGGGTTTTTCTGTTTTCCAATTTTATTGTAGTAAAAAAAGGATGCCTCTTTATGTGGAATCTGCACCCCTTACCATGGTCAATGCCATTTTAATATGCCCTATATATTCACTAGTGGTTACCATATAACATAACTGGAGCGAGTGCAAACAATTCTTACTGTTGCATGCATAAGTTACTAGGTAGTTGAATCTAAACTTGATCAAAGAGTGCTGGCTACAGTGTCAAATCAGATGGTTTTATTGGTGTCATGGTGGGCCATCTGAATTTGTTTCTATTAGATAATGCAATCAAAGATACCTAGAGAACTTCTAGGCACAATTTCTTTTCTCGTGGTGTTTCTGTTGCTGAAATTCATGATTTTCACTTCTTGTAGTAACTGCAGATTTTCTC
This sequence comes from Citrullus colocynthis, assembly GCA_031780015.1. Lineage (NCBI taxonomy): Eukaryota > Viridiplantae > Streptophyta > Magnoliopsida > Cucurbitales > Cucurbitaceae > Citrullus > Citrullus colocynthis. The sequence continues at coordinate 3,199,350 of QLSR01001496.1, read as the reverse complement.
CTGCATATTTTTTAAACTACTAGTCATGTAACATGAGATAATCTTCAGTCTTAGATTTTAACGATTTTTGTAATTACTCAATCAGTCGTTTATTTTTCTTATATCAGTCTTTTTGTTCAATCTCCGTACAATGTAAACTTTACTTTCTAAAGTGTTGGCTGTAGCAATGAAGCGAAGGATCGGAATATAAGAGATTTTAAGCTGACAATGACTTAAAGTAGCGATCCCAGTTTGATTATTGTAAGAGTTCTAGATGAAGTATATTCTGCATAACTTATAACGTTGTAAAATGATCAATTACTTGTAGATATTGAAGATCAATACACTCAAATGTCTGCTGTGGGAAATGGAAATAATATTTTCTGGCACAATTGTCCTGTTGGAAAGCCTGAAAGGGAGAAGCTTCTCAACCAAAAAGGCTGTGTTGTATGGATCACAGGCCTCAGTGGATCAGGTCTTTCTCATTTCTTTATTACACATTAGTCAGATAAGGATGAAATGTTGTATCTCTTTCCCCCTGAACTTTGCTCATAGTATTGTCCTTTTTTATGGACTGACGTTTTTGAAAGACGTTATCTATTGTTGTAGGGTGTTTTTTAGATTCCCTTGAAGATTAAGTGATGAATTGGTTCAGTAGTAGCTTCACTCTTTGTTCCCTTTGCTATTGGCTTGTATCTCTTAGCAGCACCATGTATATATAGAGAGAGAGAAAGGAGTAGAAACGACCTGATAAATGAAGCTACCAGGAAGGTCACTAGAAAGTAGGATCGCTCAAGACAAAGGAGCCTATCAAAATGAACAAAGAAATTAAAACATAACAGATAATCACCCCCCCCCCCCCA
>QLSR01001496.1:3168006-3198219 GCA_031780015.1 Citrullus colocynthis | reverse complement strand
AAAAAAAAAAAAAAAAAAAGAAAGAAAAAAACACTTCTTAAAGAAGCATTAAAGTCGGTCACTCTCCAATTCTCTTTCCAAGATCTCTCAAGATCTTCGAAACCTCTGTTTCTCTCGAGGTGCCTCCTGCCGAACAAGTCATCCTTTTTGACTAAAAGGAGGATGGTCAAGCACCTCCTCCAGCATACCTCGAGATCATTGTTAGGAGTCAAACTAACACCAATTGTCTCAAGAAATCTACTGCAAATTTTGTGATCAGATGACATCTCCATGATTATCCAGATTCTTAGATCCTTGATTATACAAAACCGACAACTAAGGCCTAAAATCACAGATGAAGATCTCTGGACGTAGTTCAAGGTGGTAAGGTAATCCTCCCCAAAGAAACCGACCAAGAGAATCTGATAGGTTCAAGGATTTTGTTTTAGCCTTCCAGATGTTAACAACCAAAAGAGAAGATGAAGGGAGGAGGATGAGTGTCAATAAAGAAAGTTTTAGAAGAGAATAATCCAAGTCCAAGGACGAAAGTCAATGGAGTTTGGAGAGAGAGGAACCATGTGTCTAAGGAGGACAATCCTGGAGGGTACAGTATACATACACATGCATTGAACCTAACTTTCACTGATTGACAATTTATAGAAAAACATATGATATTCGATATGTGTATCAGACACACACTGGTAGCTCATTCGTTTGAATTGGAAATCAATAGAAACCAGTGTTTCCAAATCTGAACAGAAACATGGCATCCACAGTTTGACTTGTGGAAGAGGAGGTGAAAATTATCAGCTGTCACCAGTGATCGAAAGTAAAAGATTGTTATAATCGTACATACACACAGAAGAAACTGCATGCGCATTTCTTGCGGTTCTTGAGTAGTCTAAAGCTACAATTTCCTGCATTATATCAGTAGTGACAGAGAGAGTTCCTTAAAAATCTCCAAAGATCTATAATAATTTAAAATGGTATATATATCAGGTTGTTGGAAATGGGACTGCAGAGCCTTCAATTTTTTCCCCTCTTAATATTTTAGGTATCTCTGTTATTGACTCTAAGGAACCAAGTTTTTTCTCTGTTAACATGTCTGGACAGTTGTTTCGGTTCAATTTTTCACTTGCTTGGTGGCCTGCTGAGAAAAGATGATATACAAATATGTTTTTTTGCAAAGCAGCGTGGCACATTTATTATCTTTAGTAAACTGTCTCCTTTATTCTGGTTGAAATTTCTTAAATTGTTTTGTGGTTTACGGATGCTTGCTTCTAACCTTTCGTGCCTTTCAGGTTCAAATCTTAGAGGATCAACTCTTTTGTATTATCAATCTCTTTCTTATTTTTGTATAAATATTTTTTTTGTTACTTGTTTAATGATGACATATGATTCAAGGTAGAGTATCTCATTTTAATAGTTATAAAACACTTTCAATAACAGAATTGAGGGAGAAGCAATAAGGAAGAGTGAATGAAATAGCAGGAGTTTCTAGATTTGGCAAATTTCTTACTTGTGGAAAAATAAACATTTTTCTTAATGCTGTTCTTTCAATCATTTTTCATATATATAATCTATTGTATCTTTCAGGGAAAAGCACTGTAGCTTGCTCATTGAGTAGAGAGCTTTATGCTCTAGGGAAAATTTCTTATGTGCTAGATGGAGACAACCTTCGGCATGGACTAAACAAGGATCTTGGTTTTAAAGCTGAAGATCGTGCTGAAAATATTCGCAGAGTTGGTAAGTATGTTTTCTTTTGAAGTAGTACTTGAATATGACTAGAATATTCATTAGGATATTTATTTCAAGTTAGATGAACCTGGAAACAGCATCCACGATACATATAACTCTGTCTCTGTCTAGTTTTATATTATGTGATAGATTTGGAGCATCACGATGCGTATGTTTCTATCATCATTTGTCTCAGTCTCACTGAGTTTTGGTTGTTAATATTCCTTTTCCAGGTTATTGTTTTATGAGAATATTTGTTTTGAGAGGAGGTTAGTGTGAGGGAAACAAGGAAACTGTTAGAATGGGTAGAGGGCGAGAGCTCACGTTGAAAGTGCAAAGGCCACCATCTCCTTGTGGTTTGATACTGATAGAACTCTATCAATATCTTTTTCTTTTCCTTAACCACCACCACCACCACCCCCCCCCCCCCCCCAAAAAAAGTCTCATGACTATGCAATCTAGTTCTGAAACTAAAAATGGTTTTGTTTTATAATTTTCTATAATTTGTATTGAAGAGTCCTTGAACTATAAAATCTTGGAGATCATCTCTAGACATTCCAAGTCTTTGTGCACTGTACAAGACTTTTGCTTAACCTGCCCTCAACTTTCATATAACATGCGATTTTCTTGTTATGTACTACTAAAATGTGTTTATGCAGATTTCATATATTTAATTTTCTCTCCTTGTTTGGGTGTCCAACACAGGGGAAGTAGCAAAACTGTTTGCTGATGCTGGTTTAATATGCATTGCTAGTTTGATATCTCCGTATAGAAGAGATCGGGATTTCTGCCGTGAATTATTGCCTGAGGCAAACTTTATTGAGGCAAGATTTGGAGTAATGGCTGACTTAGATTTTGTTTCTGTTTTTGTTTTAGTTTTAATGAACATTGGATCCCCTTTGTTTCAGGTGTTCATGAACATGCCTCTAGAATTATGTGAGGCAAGAGATGCAAAGGGCCTTTACAAACTCGCCCGAGATGGGAAGATCAAAGGTACACTTGAAGAACCCATTTTTTGCTCCTTAATGCACTGCAGATAGAAAGGAAAATGAACAATCACATTGCATTGCATTGCAGGTTTTACCGGGATCGATGACCCCTACGAACCGCCTCTGAACTGCGAGGTACAATATCATAAACAATGCATTTTTATCAAATCCTTTTTCAACATTTTCTTTTCTTTAGTAATGTCAAGTCCAAGACAGCTTTATAAAGCTTGTACCTGATGCTCTTCCAGATTGAATTAAGGCAGAATGATGGAATTTGCCCAACCCCATGTGCTATGGCAAAGCAGATAGTGACTTACTTGGAGGAGAAAGGATTTCTTCAAGCTTAGTGACAAGCTCTGCTTGCAGAGACTTCTCCAACCGTTGCCTCAACCACCTGTCGGCTACATCAAATGTTTCGATCTCTGATGGCAAATATGTTAAAGAATAGACTGATAGGTAATCAGTACATAATATAAGATGAGGTTCCTAGAACAAGGAATACACAATGTAATTTTAGATTAAGGTAAAAAATGTAAATCTGATGTCTCTGGAAAGGAGTATTATAATAGAGATAGATGATCTTGATTTTATGAAATTGCTCAATTATTCTTTCTGTTAAGCAATGTAATGTAGATATGAAGTCATGTTGGAAATGCTTATGACTTGTCATAGGTTTGGACCAAACTGAAAATTTACCTCCATAATTCAGTATTTATTTGGAAATTTGTGGTGGATGGCATTTTAAAATATAGCATATTTTACAATGTTTTAGAATTGCATTGGATTTTAGTTCATATTCTAGTCAAAGCAATGAAATTGACTACTTTTAAATCATTATCTAGTATAGCATATTATTTTGGTTCTTATATTTGTTACTTTAAATATCGTATTTTTTAGTGTATTTTATTAACTTTTTCCTTTTTTTTTTTGTAAAAAAATTATTATCTATTTGTTTTTTCACTCTAAATTTTGAAAACATGTTTATATATTATAATTTTACTAATTAAAATTTGTACATGTCATCCTTGCGTAGGGATCATGCTATCATTTCCTATATTGTTCTAATTTTATCAACTAATAATTATCAAGCAAAACTTTTAAGACAAAATTCTTTTTCTTAGCATTTGGAACGATGAGAGGGGGTGGATATGTGAGAAAAATAATAGAGTTTTAAACACAAATTGGAAGAAGAGTGTTAATTTGAAAAAAATTAGGAAACATCATGGATTAATCTAATCGCAACCTACATCCGATATAAAAAAAGTTATGAAAACAATGTGATATTCTTATCTTTTATAGAGTGCTGTCGCCTATTTATTTATTTTTATTTTGTCTGTTAAGTGTTAACATACCGACATTTCTGTTTTTGTTTTTAATTTCTTCTTTTGTTCCTTAACATTTTTTCCACCTATTTTTGCTTTTAAACTCCATTTTCCATAGTATTAAAATTGTTAAGGTTATCTTTTATAGAATTTTTTTTCTTTCTAAATTTTACGTTTACTTTTTATTTGGTCTTTCAAAACATTATATTTTTAATTCTAATGTAGTCTCTAGATTTTAAGATTTACCCATTTAAATTTAAGGAAAATTGTTTTAAGTGGCAAAACTGTTGAAAATATTTACAATAATAACAAAATATCACAGGTTATTTGTGATCGATCGTGATAGACTATGTTTATCATGGCACAAATAGTAGTATATCGCAGACATATAATAAAATTTTGCTATATTTATAAATATTTTTTTGTTCATTTTCCTATATTTGAAAACAACCCTAAATTTAATTTGGTTCCATTTATCTCTAATTTCATTAACACTTTTTTATCCTAAATTTAGGCATGGGTTGTGTGCTGTTAGACACGCCTAGGAGCAGTTTGCAATATTTTTTATTGTTAGTGAGTCATTTTGAGTTGAAATTCAATATTTAAGACTCAGTTGACTTAAGTTATGAATTGAGGGGATTTTAAGGAAGCTTAACAAAGGAAATTAGCTTATTTCAGGCCGAGAAGAGCTAAATGAGGTGTATAGTCCACTAGGAGCCTGCGACAAGTAGTGAGTGACAATTTTACTTAAAATAAATCTTATTACACATGATTTTCAGTATGCTCAAAAATGTTTGTGAAGCATGATTTAAAGATAGATTCTTACAAGTTTGAGTGAACAATCATGAATTTCCAAGCTTAAGTTATAACTTGATTTATACATGAGTATTGAGTTATGAAGCATGTTGATGTATTATGTTAAGTTTTATGAAAACATGTTTTCCTGGTGAATGACTTATGAAACTTTGTGAATGATTTGTGAAACTCTGAGGTTTCTTGAACTCATGTTTATTTTTTATTTACTTTCAAAAGCATGCTTTATTTTTAAAATGTTAAAAGATGGTCCCCATACCCAAAGACGTTGAGAAGACATATGGGCAGCTTGAATATCATGATGGGACCCCAGTACTGAAGGACATGAGAAGGTACATGGGAGATTAGTTATTCATATGTGCACATAGAAAAAGACTCAATGTTGTGCTGAGATTACTCCACACAACTAAGACTATTCGACATTAAGTGTGTTGAGATTACTCCACCCCAACTAAGGTTGTTTTCGACGTTGAGTATTGTCGAGCTTCGCACCTCAACTAAGACTATCTTTAAACCCAAAAAAGATGTTTTATGGAAGTTTATAACAAGCTTTTAATTTGATTTACTACTAGTTTTTACTTGAGCATGATTTGCGACTAATATTTTTATGCCTAGATAAGTTTCCTAAGTACGTCACTCACTGGGCAACGTAGCTTGTGGTTTTCTTTTGATTTCCTATTTTCCAAGTAGCGAGCGAATTTGTGGTGTTTAGCCTACACTAACCTCGTCTGATCGAGCTACATAGTTTGTAGAGATTGTATATACTTGTATCTAAGACTTAACATTGTACATAAGAGGATTTTAGGGAGAGAGACCTTGTAGTCATGTGAATATTAAGCTTAAGTTTGTTAAGTGAATGGAAGTTTGAAAATTATGCTTAGCATGTCTATGAGTTTGAGAATGTTGTTGTATGTAAATTATAAACTGTTTATCAGTTACTATAAATTATAAACTTAAGTGAAGTACAGTTTGACAATAGATGTCATAAAAGGGTAGATGTATGTTGTACTCACATCTTTTCCTAGGTTAAGAGGATAACTTGGGAGGGGTTGTGACATGCTTCTTTTCCTTTATTGATTATGTTTTTTACTTGCACTTGTAGATGGTTAACTTCAAGATTGTTGTTGAAAACCGTTTTCCTGGCCAAGCTACTAGCTTGTCATCTCATAACTGGGGTTGTGAACTGGCTAATCAAAGAGAAGCTGACAAATAGGCAGCTCGATATGTTTGGGAGGATTGTCTTTGGGAGGTTTGTGGACATGGTTTTCAACAGCCCATTAGTCCACCACATTCTTCTGAGGGAGGTACATGTCGAGAACAGTAATGTTGAGTCCATGTACTTCAACCTCAATGGACATACAATAGGGTTCTCCAAGGACAAATTTCTATTAGTCACTAGACTTTGGATGTCACCTGTGATAGTTCCTTGCACTGTTGAAGTGACCGGTGCACTTAGAATTAAGTACTTCCACAACTTGCATGGAGCAGAGATCCATCTGATCACCTTTGAAGAGAATTACAAGGGGCTTCAGTTTGAGACTGACCTAGATGTGGTGAAGGCCAGTCTTGTCTACATGTATGAGCTCGGGTTAAGTGGAAAGGACAAGACAAAGAGGAACATCCATAAGTCGGTGCTCGATGATGTGGATGACTTGCACTTCTTCAACAGTCAGGACTGGAGGAGAATATATAGGAGTGAACCTTCAGTGGCCTTCATAAACTTCAATGGAGAACCGGTGGGGTCGGTTGAGATTTTATATGGTACGACTTTTCAAATCTATTACAATGATTGAGTGCCAGCTTGTGAGGACCGAGAGCAAGATATGAGAGCGATATTGTATAGAAAGTCAACTAGGGTTGACTATCATGGATCGAGACTAAGAGTGGATAGTGGGGATCGAGAGTCGAGAGGGAAACTCGTGGGGTGCCTCTGAATTATGTTTTTGGGGGCAGTGTAGTAATTCACACGTCGCTAACGCCAATAGAAGACCAAATTTTATTTGTGCCCTTAAATTTAAGTCATCCCTACAAATTTTCCTACCACACAATTTTCTAATTTTTATTTGGTTTAATTTGGAAATTCTACGACAGATTCCCTGCACTACAGGTGAGGTTAGCAAATCTTCTGACGCTCTCTGATTCCGTAGACCACAAACACCGTTTGTTACAGCCTCCATGAATGAACTAGAAGCGTAATGCAGACGCATTTGCTATTGGGGCCGATCCCCATCTCCATTTCATCTTCCTCCTCCGCCATCAGTTTCTACTCCTCCCTCATCGCCGATTCCTTTCGCCGGACTTACTCCTACAACCTCAATTCCAAATCTACCACTCCCCTTCCTCGATCCAATCCCCTCGTCTGTTCTTGGTCTGCGGCCATTGACGGCGACCGCAACCATTACGAGCTACTCGGCGTCGCTCGTGCTGCCTCCTCCAATGAGATCAAGAAAGCTTTTCGTCTGCTCGCTCGCAAGGTAACTTTGTTTCTATGGTCTTCATTACAAGGATGCTGCATTTGTTGTATCATAGAGGCCGAGGTATCTAATGGAAACTTTCATACTAGACCCTTGATAGCCAGGACATTTCATTGAAGCTCCAGATTTAGAGCCCTTACCCTTGCACTTCGAGTAAATTATGTTGCGTAAAAGAGAGAGCTTCTTTGAAGTCCCATTGTAGAGACCTTCCGAGGATACCTTGATGGGATGAATAACACCCTCTCCTTTTCTTTGCCTTCGGCCTCTGCTGCTTCCACCTAAGAAAGTCTAGAATATATCAAAACCCCCTTCCTCCTTGAGGACATCCTGTGAGAGTACTGATGGAAGGTATATTGGTAATATTAGTGGGATAGTAGTAGGGACTTCTGGGTAGCTGGTTATGGCTTGGTTATAAATAAGGGGAGTTGGGGATCTTAGAGGAAATAGATCATTTTGGTGAAGGATTTTGATAGTGTCCAATTTGGAACTTGGAAGAGAGATAGCCCTCTCGAAAGGCTATTGACATTGTAATGGCTTGTGGTATTGCAATAGAGTCCTTTGTTCAAAAATAAAATAAAATTTGTTCTTGTTCGGCGGTATCTTTTCACACCTTCATCGTATCAGACATATGTCACATTTCTCTGGATCACCCAGTACCTCATAAGCTTGTGCTAACTCCTTTAAATTTTGGGTCACCACCCTTGTCATAATGGTTCTTGATAGCTGCTTTTCTATAAGTCCTCTTTAAATTGTCTTACAGCGCATTCTTCAAGACTCCAAGAATCTCATAGTATGGGGCGTTATTGCTCTTTCTGGGCCTTCCAAATATTTTTACCTCACCAATCTGATCTCAAAAAACCCTTACAAGGGTGAAAAGGGTGATCTTGAAGTGAAAGATCGGGTAGAGTGATCGATGACCTAAGAGCTAAGAAGCCAAAAGGGCTGCTCAAGACAATGAGGTAAAGAGGGGCTCGCAAGGTAGCTAGACTAGGATTATCTTGATTTTTTATGTCAACTATTGAATTTAGTTGTTTCTGCTCTAGACTTTCCTGGACTAGAGAAGAGTGGTATCAGACTGTTTTCTACGAAACTAAGGAAAGTGGGCGTTGAATCAATTTGAGAATGTAGGTTGGTTTGAAAAAAATTGTGGTTTGTAATTTGTGTAGTTTTGGTTTCTTCGATATGTTATGGAACTTATACCAACACATGTCATGCTTCCTGTTAATTTGTAGAAAGCCTATGATGTATGTTTTTGGCTAGGTGTTCTTGGAGGCTTTAATTTAGGGAAAAAAAACAATTGGCTTGTAATGGTTCATCTGGATGATGGGGTGCATCCAGTGAGAACTAAGTTCTTCATTTTCTAAATGGCTGACATAAAAGAAGAATTTCATCCACTCCAGGATTACACCAACGAGATCCTTGTCTCTTTTCTTGTTATAATTGTTAGGGATGTGCTGTGCCGTTTAATCAATCAAGGAACATGCTTGGGTAAATTAGAAAGCTTTAAAGTAGGCGTCAAGGGGGTAAACCAAAAGCATTCGCAATTTGTAGATGATACAGTGTAACTTTGTGTGGAAAAGAAACAAAAACTCCAAAGTTTATTTCTTATGAAATTCTTTCTTTATTGTTAGAGATATAGGGCCTGAGGGTGAATCTAAACCAGTCAGTGATCTTGGGCCTTGATATCAAGAAAGAAACAATCAGGAACATGGATGAATTTTTTGGGTGTGCAGTGTGTATGACTAAGCATTTTCTGGAAATCTGTGGAAGACAATATCTGAGGGAGATTGTCAAAAAGGATAAATTTTGATTTATTGAAAGGAGGAACGGAACATTATTTCACTCAATGCTAGCAGCTAATCCATATAATCTCATGTCTACAGTCATATGCTAGACAATGTGGCAGGAAGAATTGAAATACTCACAGTAACTTTTTTTGGGATGGGATTGAAGGAAAACTAACCAACTTGGTAAGGTGGAATTTTCAATGGAATTTGGTGTCTGGGAGTGGGAAGCATCATGAAGAAAAATGAGGTGCTCCTTTCCAAATGGCTGGATAGATGATTCCCGCATGTAATCAAATAACTACTTGAGCAAAGAGCGAAGAAGTTTCTGAAATCAATTTGGTATATTTGGTTGAGAAGAAGCAACTGTAGAAAATGTTAAAGACTGGAGGGAAGTATTAGTAGCTAGCTAAGTTCTATGTTTCATTGTGGGTTTCCTGAGGAGAATGAGTTCAGCAATTGTACCACTTATTTAATGAATTCATGTTTCATTAAAAGCTACTTAGGAAGGCTTATTGTGTTTGTACTGAGTGATTTTCTCATTGAAACCTTCTACTTTTCATCGATGACTAGTGGATTGGGAATCAGTCCTCGATTTAATGTTTCTAGAATTTTCAGTGAGGCAGAAAGGTTGTCAGAGGATTTTTGGGACAAAGAGGTAAAATGCATGTCAAACCTTTGAGTAGGAACTTGTCGGATGAAGAATAGAGGAATCTCAAGACTTTGTTGGGGGAAATTGGCAGCTTGCAAACCAAGGAATAGAGAGGACATGAAAATAGGGTGTTCAAGTAAAATGAGAACCCCAATCCATCAAGCTGGTGTTTTAATTTCTTTTAGTTTCTGTTAGGAACCAAGGTAGTCTGAACTACTTTTGCCCCACATTGGTTAGAATGGGATGACCAATTTCTTTTAAGTGCTTGGCTCTCTCACCTCAATAGCTAGCTTTTGGAGGGTTGTTGTCCAAGGTGCTTAAGTACCTAACAGTTTCATTTCCTTGATTATTGATAATCACTTGTTGGACATAGTGCTGCTTAGTGTTGTTGAGGGGCAGTCGGGCGCTACAAGAGGCGAGGCCTTAACGCCTTGCAAGTAATTAAGACTTTCTTTTAACACTTTACAGTTACCCGAGTTCTTTGAAGATTTCTCTATTCAAGATATTTGTCTTAATTGGAATGCATTTATATTTCTATGTAATCAAGTAACTTAGACTTTTCTTAATCCTTGAGTCACTGTATTTTGTATTGGCAAATGATGAGGGTGTTATGGATGTGTCAACCTAGTTGAGATATCTGGGTGCACCTCCTGATCTTAAGTTTTTTAGATTTCTTGGAATTGTCTCATTGAATTTGAGCTTTGCTCTTTTCATTTCATCAATGAAAAATATTGTTCCCGTTTAAAAAAAAAGCACCCAAGGTGAGCACCTTCAGGAAGGCACTTGTCCTTTGCTCCTTTCAGTTGCCTTGAACATTGGCTCAGGTGCTCACCTTCTTCAATTGTTCAACTTTTCTTTTTTTCTTTTTTTAATTTTCTTCTTCAATTCTTTGGTTAAGAAGAAGTATCAAGGTAGAATTAAAAAAAAAATCAAAGAAAGGAAGAAGAATTGAAGAAAAAGAAGAGTCAAAGAAGTAGAAACATAATCAAAGATGCCATCTCTCTCTTTTTTATTTAACCATTGATCAGCAGTTTATAAAATTGAAGAAGAAGGGGGGTTGAAATTCAGAAGGGAAGAAGAAAAGTCTGAAAAAACCTTCTTTTTTTTGAACTCAAGGACATTGTACAACCTGTAGAACAGATCCTGTTCAAGTCAGGTCAGAAAAAAACCTTCTTTTATTTCTTACATTCCTAGAATAATTGAATGGTTGGCTACCAACATTGAAGAAGTGGCTGACAGGAACACAGAAATGTTAGCCAGACTGCCGAATGGCAATATTTCTACTCTAACAAAGTATACCCAGACCACTATCGCTTTACCTATTTAAAAAGCATTTCTATTTCTATTTCTTTTTTCAAATATCTTTTTTTCCTAAACATTATTTGATTTAATTTCTTTCTGATCTCAAGTATTTTCGTATCTATAATAATATTATTTATTGTTTTATTTGATTTAATTTCTTTTTAATGGGGTTTAGTTCCAGCTGGCGCTCCTTCTTGTTTTCTTTTTATCTCATGATCTTAGCTTCAATTTTAGAAGAAACTTTAACGATAGAGGGCTTTCTTGTGCTTATTATCTTGCATCAACTCTATCTATAGATTGTTTTAGTGGATCAGCAGCTGGATTTTCTTTTAATACCTCCTTAATGCTATTGGTGCAATAATACTCTGTGACTCCTGCAAGTGATATCCACTCACATGATGTAATTTTACTCTGAACTGCAGTATCATCCCGATGTTAGCAAGGATTCACGAGCAGCTGATGCATTCAAGAGCATACGTCATGCATATGAGGCGAGTATTCTTTATACCAAAATTTCATTTTATAACTTTTTTGTAATAGGAATTATTTCATTTCACAATCCACGAAATGTTGGTGAAGTCAAAGGCAGGCATCGGCCAATTTTAGAGGGTAGGACGTGGAAGAATATATGTTCTTTAGTTGAGAAAACATGCTTGTGCATATTAATTAGTGGAAGTGCTTCGTTTCTTTGGTGTTTATTGAGGTAAGTTTCAATAATTTATTCATTTAAGAATGACTTGTAATTTCCTGTTCCCTGAAATTTTAATGTGTTATGCTCACTGACTGGTGGAAGATGTTTTTTTTCTCCTACGTTTATTGATGGTAAGTTGCAAGAATTTAGGTCCCATTTGGTAACCATTTCGTTTTTTGTTTTTATTTTTGAAAATTAAGCCTATAGACACTACTTCCACATCTAAATTTCTTCCTTTGTTGTCTAGTTTTAACCAATGGTTTAAAAAACCAAGCCAAATTTTGAAAACTAAAAAAAGTAGTTTTTAAAAACTTGTTTTTTTTTTTTTAGAATTTGGCTAAAAATTCAACTATTGTCTTTAAGAAAGATGCAAATTATATCACACAACCAATCTAAACATGGGATTGTCCACAAACATCATTAATAGCTATGGGCCACCACCTGCTACCTTAAAAATTGTTTTCCAACCCGGAACTAAACATTCCACCGACATCATTGTTCTTCCATCTGATGCCAATTCCGAAGCCTTTCTATCCAGCGCCATGCCATATTCGCCTCGCTCTCTACATGAACATATAGGAGATGACTGGTATGATTTTTATACCGCCAACAAGTTTTAAATCATTCAGTCTTGCTCTTCATTTGATGGCGTTAGCTCCTTGGTTTAGAGCAGTTGGACTTTGCATTAAGGCAATCCCAGCTCGTAAGAAATCTTCAAAGCTCCATATCTTATAACAAAAAAAACAAAAGATTTGATTGGAGAAAGGCCATCATCAACATAATCCTTGATTGATTTTTTTGTTAAAGGGTTGTTTGGGTCCTGTATTTTTTGGGCAAGCTGCTGTTTTTCTTAACCATCCTTTGTTTGAACATCTTTTCATCTCGTCTGCATTTTATCTTTTTCAATTGTTTTTGCTCCCTCTTGTATGGGCTTCCTTTGATATCCTTGTTGTTTCTCCTTAAGTACTCTTTTGATTATTTTGTTCATCAATGAAATGTTTCTTATCTAGAAAAAAAGAAAGATGAAAATTATAGTAAGAAATGTGGAGGAAATAGGCTTAATTTTAAGAAAATCAAAAACCAAAAACAAAATGGTTACCACATGAGGCTTTAATTTTTTGTGGTTCTCCCTTCCCTTGGGATTTTAATTTTTTGGTTATTGGAAAATTGAATTCACATATGTCGGTATGAAACTGTAAATCACTTTTTGATACTGATAAATTAAGCTTGAAACCAAATCTTTTCGAATGGAAACTCTGTTAGTCGGTCAAAAGATTTGATGTCATTCTTTGGCTTATAACCAGAAACCTCACTATCTGCTCCTTGTTGTCTTTCTGAACAGGTTTTAGCCAATGAAGTGACGAGAGCTCAGTACGACCGAGCATTGAAACTTCAAGAAAGTACCGATAGGCGATACAGAGGAAAGTGGCATTATACTCCTGATTTTGAAGAAAGATCAAGAACCTATAGATGGACTGAACTGAAGCAAAAGACACAGTATGAAAGATATCATAAATATTATAAATTTCGAGAGGATTCTTCCCGCATTGATGAAGATGAAGGGGAAGGAAGCAGCAGCCAACTTAGAAGCCCCTTCCTAGAAGTACTGAAATCGACGTTCCTGTCTTTATTTTTACTACAAATCTTTGGCTCCCGATTGTCGCTCACCTTTAGCAGCCTGTTGGCATTGCTTGACAGGAAGTTGGATTTAGGATATAAGATCGGATACGCAATTGCATGGCTTTTGGGTGGAAGGGCCGGTGTTTTACTGGCTATATGCCTCTCGTTTGCAAGCTGGGTTTGTGGGAAAAGTAGCAGCAGTGTAGTTGCTGTTGTGGTAGTGGCTATGTGGGTGGGAACAAATCTTGCAAGATTCGCACCACTTCCTCAAGGGGCTGTACTTACACTTCTATATATGTCCATCAAGCTTCAAGCTGATTTGAACTGAAGTTGAAACTTGTTGCCAGCAGAGACGGTGTACATATGGCTGTTTTATATGCTTCATGTTTGAACACTGCACATAAAAGTGGCAATAGTCGGTGGAAGATTAGTTCCCTTGGAGTTGAGTTCAAATTATGTGAAATTGTTTGACCAATTTTAGTGTACAGCAAGCATCTTTGTGATGTATGAATTTTAGTGGTGTATAAAAAAAAGAAAGTTGGTATTGGTGTTACCATTTTTATTTTTATTTTTAAGTTCAACAGTAGGTAATCGGGACAGCTTAAAAACAAAATGAATCAAAATGAGAGGGCAAAATCCACACAAGGAGGATGGTCTAGCTAGATTGCCATAAAAAATTGGAACTAGATTGTTGTGTCGTGGAACACCACTACTTTGAAAGTAAATTTGGCATGACCTCAATGTAAAATTCTGTAAATAAAAAAATGGCAAGAAAATTAGAAAAAAAATGCTTCTCTTCTTAAGAGACTTAGCTTGCAAAACACTTTTCTTTAAAAGGGTTTGAAAGGATTGTGAGCATTGTTTTGTTTGTTTTATTTTTTTTGAAGATTGAAATTTCGTACCATGCACATTAATTATCAGAAAATTGGTCGAAAAAGTTGTGTCAAAGAAACCAATATGCATGAAATTTTTTAATTGCTTGGAGAGGTAAATTTGGGCAACAAGAAGAGGCGTAAATCGACTTTCTGTTCTTTCAAGGCTAGTTCCATTGCCTAATTCTTTCCATTCTACCAATGAATAATCCATATTAAGTCGGAATTGTGCGGGACTCTATATCACGGGAAAGGATGGAAGAGAGATGAGACAACTACCTTTGGGGTCGCGAATTACATATCTTTATTAGATAATGAGATCCCTTCAGAAGGAACTAGGTGCCAAAGCAAGCCACTATGGAGAGAAAGATTTATTATTAGCGCTCCGCCTCTTCGCTTAACTCCTTGACTATTTTTGGGGACTAACACGCTTCCATTACTCGACGAGGGAAATTTCTCGCTACACAAGTCGCGTCACCACGCATTTGTTCAATTGGGTCGCCAAAGCTCCGGTGTGTTTTTCAAGCCTAATTTTGTTGAATTGACCTTGAAAAAGGAAGAGATCAAAATACTAGAGTTCTCTTTGTCCCTGGAAGCTTGAAATGGAGGTTAGAAGCAAGCATTCCCCGTTCAGTCAGTAATGAATCAATACGTAGGGAAACTCTCTTCCATGGAGGGTACTTTGGAGCAACATTTGAACGCGCTCAACCTTATTCACCCTTGTAGCTGCCTCGCGCTCCAAATTGATGGTGTCTCGATACCCCCACATTCAGGCGATACCCACCTTCACTATGTGGTTCCTTTGCCACTAGAATGACTCGGCAGGAATGAGGGGAAGGTGGAAATTCATTTAAAATGGCACGAGTTTTGGGGTTAAAAGGGTAATTTCACAGGTGGTTGCCGTGAGTAAAAGCTCATTTTCCATTTGATTTTAAACTTTATGTTAAATTTCATTTGGACTCCTAAATAACGTCATTCATACAAATTTCCCATAAAAAAAGATATTTAATAATTTTTTTAAAAAGTACAATATTAATAAAAGAATCCGAAAGGATTGGGCTTATGGGTTTTGAAGGGGAAATAGCACCATTCAAATAATTGTTGGGTGAAAATGTGCTTTTGAAGAGTGTGTCCTTATTTTCATAATTTTTAAAAATAAAATTTAAAAACAATCTAAAATCATTTTCTAAAATAAACCAAACGTTTCTCTTCAATGTTTTTATTGTACTTTTTTTCCCGAAAACATAGAAATAAAACGATTTTTTTATTTTTTATTTTAAGAATGAAATATCTAATTTTATTGGAATTTTGACACTTGAAAATTAACTTTGTTGTTTGAAATCTCATTTTGGTCACTAAAATCATGTCTATATTATTTTAGTTTTATATACTTTCAGATATTTAGTTTAAGCTTCTAAAAAAATATTTAGTTTAAGCTCTAAAAAAATATTTAGTTTAAGTTTATAAATTTGGTGTAAATCCCATTTTGATCTAGTTGATAATTATTTTATAAATTATATTACACATGCCTAATGTATTCAAATTTTTTAGTAATTTATTTTGACGAGTGAACAAACTTAACTAGGTTATTAAATTTTTGTCATGTCAATATTTTAATCAATATTTTTACATGTTGATTTAAGGTCGACATTAGGAATGAATCGATATTGTTACTATACCATAAAAATTTGATAAAATAGGAGGAAAAAATCAACAAAATATTACTAATATAATATAGTGATAATTATAAGTTTTAATTTGTCTAAAAACGGTGAAATATAATGTTCATTAATTAATTTAAATACTTTCTATATAATCTATTGACATTGGCATTATATTGATATATTCATCAATATCTTGATAAAGATTTTACTCAAACATTTAAAACCTTATGGGAGCGTTTGGCCTATTGAGTGAAGTTAATAAGTTTGGGATTAATATTTTAGAGTCAATATATTTGTGTTTAGCGTGTAGATTGTAAGATTGAGTTACTTAATAATTATGAAAAGTAGGTTAGGAAATTAAGATGAAGTTATTTGATAAATGTGAAAAGTAGAGATTGAGAAAAAAAAAATCTAGTACTAACATAGTACGTACTACCTCTATTCATTATTTGACACGTTATTAAATAATTTATTAATTTACTATTCATTTATTTTGTAGACTCCACATAATTCTTAAATGTTACTTTGGTGGCAAGCAATGAATTAAGGTAGTGTGGAAACATTTTCCATAATATCGTAGTACTAGAATTTTTCTCGAGAAGATGAAGTTACTTATTAAATGTAAAAAGTATAAAGAAAATGGAAAAATAAAGTTGCTCAATAGATATGCAAATTCAATAATGTTTACTATTAAAATTGAGTTGTTTACCCAGGTGGGCCAAATGTCGACCTGTAGGTCTATAACATGCAATACCTCTTTCCTTGGGCAAACAGTTATCTCTTCTATTTAAGGCCAAACATTCTCTCTCCTTCATGCAAGCTTTCTTTAGTATGCATGCAAGCCAGCCCACATCATCTCTTACGTATAAAATCAATGAAATATTTATTAAAAAGAAATTGGCAACAAAATATAACGTACATGAATATAATATTATAAGAAGTGTTTCGTCCATTTAAAAGTTACAAAATATTTATTTATTAATTTAAGTAAGATTATTGTAAAATATAGTAAAAATAACTAAAATATTTATAAATATAATAAAATTTCATTTCGATAGATTGTAATAAATTATTACAGTATATCGCAAGTTGTTACGGATATAAATATTCCTATTGGTTGTAAATATTTTCAAGTTTTATCATTTAAAATAATTTTTTATACACGTTTTAATTTTTTTTTGTTTTTAAATATTTTTCAAAAATATCTATTAACAAGCCACTTTACGTAATACTAAATTTTGGTCAAGTCGACAATTGTATAACATTTACACATTTTCATGATTCGACCTCAATACGATGGATGAATCCATATTTTTATTTATCATAAAATTGTTTTAAAAAAAATAGAAGTGAAAAATAAAATTTCTAGTTCAATAAAGTACGAAAAATTCGGATTTTAAAGCTTCCATTAAAATGAAAATGTCGTCCTAAAACCAGGATTGATTGCTCTCCCAATGGAGCTTTCAAGTGAGATTCAAATCTCTGTTTCTGATTTTTCATTTGGAAGCTTTTCTTTAGATAATCCTTCAACCTTCTCAAATAATCATAACTGCAAGTAGCAGATTCAAACAATGTCATTCCCAACTCTCAGATTCTGGTGGGTTTTGATCCTTTGTTACCTTTCTTCTTTGCATCAATGCTATAATAAGCAAGATCTATTGCTGTATGTCAAACCAAACAAAAACTGAACCAACAAAATTCAACCCATCCAAACCACTAGGCCGCCATTTTTGAGCCTCTTGTTTTACAAAACTTCTCCATACAACAACCCAAACACGGCTTGTTTTTTTGAACTGCGGCCGTTGTAAAAATCGACCTCCTAAACTTCGTATTTATTATGTATTTGAATGTGAAGAGTTTTTGAATCGAATTGAATTGGGGGAGAAGAAACCCATTTCACCAATCTAAATTTCCAACAAAACCCTCTTTACCAAATGGACATTGCATTCAAATCTTCGAGGTTTCTTCCGCTCAACAAGATACCCAGTACGCCCGTCTTTTCTTCACGTCCTTGTAAGATTTCAGTCTCCCAATCCAAGCGGTTTGCTCCAATGGCTGCTCTTACAGCTTCCCCTGCTGTTGGACTGTCCGAAACCTTCAACAAATTGAGAGAACAAGGGAAGGTAAATGTCTCTTTCTACTGTTTACAATGTATCAATAACTTCATCTTTTTTTTGTTTGTTTGTTTGAATTTTCAATTGTTTTCATTGGATTATACTTTTTTTGCATTTTGTGTTTTGTTGGTTGGTATCGAAAGGACAAGTTATGTTATGTGCACGTGAGTGATTTTGAAATTGTTGAAATTGTTGAAATCACCTTTGCATGTTCAAAATAACTTCGAAATATATCTTTAATAACTGAAAATTAGTTTAATATTTAATTTCAATTTTCATGCCATCAAAATTGGTTTTGAATAATTAAAAACATATTTGAGAGTAATTTTGAAAATGACAAAAGTGATTTTTTAGTATTTGAGAGATTGTTTTTTTGATATCTACTTTAAAAAGTTGTTAAGAACTTATAGGCTTGTGTTTATTTATTCTCTGGACTTTAAAAAGAATATAGTACATTCTTAAACTTGTAAGTAGTTATTGTTAGCTCCGTCAATTTAAGGCTTGGTTCACCTAATGTTTGAACCGACTTGAAATCAGCTTGCCATCTAATCCGCAAATAATGCAATCAACATGTCACATAAGCATTGAATTGACAGAATTGACGATGGAGACCTATTAGACATAAAAGTAAAAGTTTAAGAGCTACCAAAAACATTTTGAAGTAATTAGATAGACACAACCTTGAATGGTGAAGGTCCTATTAGAATCTATTTGAAATACTGAGACTAGACTCAACCTCAAATTTATTGGTTCTGTCTGCTACTTTCTATGTGGTCTGATGGGTTTTTTTCATTGATCAACGCTGTCCTAACTGCATTCTTGCTTTAAAGGTCGCATTGATCCCCTACATCACTGCTGGTGATCCTGATCTTTCGACCACGGCTGAGGCATTGAAGGTGCTTTCGACTTGTGGATCGGATATAATTGAACTTGGTGTTCCATATTCGGATCCCTTGGCAGATGGTCCTGTTATACAGGTTACTTTCATCTCTTTTTTTTCCCCTCCCTTTCAATTCTCCATTTCTAATCTATTGTTCCTTATTCGCTGTTTTATGACTGTTTTTCTGTAGGCTGCAGCCACTCGGTCCTTGGCTAGGGAGACAAACTTTAATGCAATCATTTTTATGCTGAAGGGGGTAATATTGTTCTACCATGCAACATGCTGTAAATAATATCAGCTTTTATTCCACTTTGAGGCAATTAGAAAGAATAGCCAAAACTTATTTTGTTCGCTATTTCTATTATGACTTATGATATGACAGATCCTTTTTTTTTCTTTTTTCTTTTTTTCGGAAACTAGATATAATGAAGTGCAGTAACGAAATCATTTAGATGATGATGCATTTCGACAGGCTGTCAAGTTTAGTACTCAAATTGTTAGGAAACTTGGAGTTTGCATGTTCATTTTTTCACATGGCATCTTCAAATAAAATGTCTATGGAAATATTTACCCAGTACGCTGTGGTTCACTGCCCTTTAGCCTTTCATTCATGAAACATACAGTCTAACATGTTTTTGTTTTCTTTCTGGCTGGTCAGGTGATTCCTGAACTATCTTGTCCAATTTCCCTTTTTACATATTATAACCCAATTCTTAAACGTGGCATTGAGAACTTTATGATGATAATAAAAGATGCTGGTGTGCGAGGTAATTAACGAGCTTGCCAAATTTTCTTCTAATGAATTAGATTTTTTTATAATTAATTTAACACTGTCCTACTTCGAAGATGACATGATAAAGGCTAGGCCAATGGTTAATTTTGCAAGTATAGGGTTAGGTTACTAGTTAGGTGGTGGTGGCTTGAGCAAGAGGCTACTACCCAATAGGGCAAAAATGAATTTACCTTGGCACATTATTTGTGTCTATTTCAGTTCCCCGTTGATTATTGAACTATAGACAATCAACTACATGATTATTTTTCAGGAGCCTAAAATACAACAGTTTAAAAGAATATGCCATTACTCCTAATAGTATTGGATGGGTGCTGATGTTTGAATTCTTTAAAAAACTGTAATATTTTATTTAAAGCTGTGTAGAATATTGCATGAGTTTTTCAATATGTTATGAAGTGTTGTCAACCAACCATAAAACCTTTTAAACATGAGTTTTTCAATATGTTATGAAGTGTTGTCAACCAACCATAACTCAATGGATAAAGACACCAATTATCATCTCAAATGTCGATGGTCCGATTCCCCACCCATAATTGTTGAATTCAACAAGTATTATTACATGTAATGTACAAAATCTTGACTTGGTTTTTCTTTGTTAGAAAGTTCCATGGGAAGTGTGTGATATTTCTCAACATTGGGTTCGTGAATATGTTTGTGGACTGTGCTCACATTTCACTTTCTTACAGGGCTTGTTGTTCCAGATGTTCCTCTTGAGGAGACTGAAATTTTGAGAAAGGAAGCTGTAAAGTACAATATTGAACTGGTAATTTCTTTTTCTCGTAATGGTTGTATAGACTATCTAAATCATTTGCTAGGTTTTAGGTTTTGATATTTATTTCACTTTTACCTTGGGATATTGTACTCTGTGCTTTTAGACCTCTGGAACATGGATGCTTAGCATGTGAAACACTTCACGGAACTTGATAACTGCTTCATTGCTGTTCTTAAATATTAATTTTATTAATTGCCTGAACCTGACCTTCAGGAGCGGATAATGAGAAGAAACTTTCTGAATCAGTTGTTCAACTATACTAACTTGCATTTTTTTCTCTCTATGACCAACTTAATGAGGAAATGAATAGCCAATTCGTTGACTCATTCTTGTTACAGTCACTTTACTATAAGAAAAAAACTTGGTCGTTAAACCTTGAGTTAATTGCTTGTTCTTATGTTTATGTTTTTATATTATTCTTTTACATTGCTAAAGGTACTCTTAACTACACCAACCACGCCAAAAGATAGGATGAAAAACATCGCTGAAGCTTCAGAGGGATTTGTTTATCTTGTAAGGCCTTTTCTGTTTTATCTCTCTTTATATGCTCTAACTATTGATCTTTGTCATCTCATTGGAGCCTACTGGTCTCATTTATAAAAAGATGAAATTTAGTAATTTTCTTTCTATCTTGACTTTAATATTCAAAATTAATTTAATTCCACACATATTTCTATAACAAATAAGAAAAGAGTTCATATTGAAGTTCTTTCTTGAAATTATTTTGCTAGCATCATAGAAGCTATCTAGTGTTTTCCCAAGATTCTTTTTTCAGAATGACATTAACAATGTGGGTGTCGATGAGACTTCTCCTTTGCCTTATTCCTTCAAATTGACATGCTGGAATGTTGAGAAAGTTTAGACACCTAAGTCTCAGCTCTTATTATACAAGATCATTACCAAAGTTATAGGTAAAAGACTTGAAAGTTCCTTCCAAACTCGATTATTGAACTTCAAAAACCTTTCATTGGGGATTAAAACGGGGTGAGGTCATTAAGTTGGGCCTCGAAGAAACTGTTGATAAAACTGATTGGAGCTTTTTAAATGCACTTGCATTGCTGCTTGTCTCTCTGGTGCCAATTCCTCTGTCATTACACATGGAAAACCAAGAGGGAAGATCAAGGCTTTTCGAGGAATTAAGCCAGGGGACCTCTTCTCCCCTTTTCCTTTGCTCCAAAAGTTAAATGATTCTAGATTAGTGAAAGGATTCAAAGTTGGTAGAAGCAACTTAATTATTTTATCTTATTATACATCTTTTTTATGAGAAACTAAACTTTTGTAAAGATGAATAAAAGGACGAGCAATTATGAAAAGAAAATTGCTACTATAAGAGAGACAACGAAATTGAAGAGACCAAAAACGAAAGAAAGTTGCAGTAAAAGGCTCGAATTGTTTCCAAAAGTCTTGATGTTGGATTAACAATTTTCCTTTGGGAGAAGAGAGACTGACTTCTGCTTGATGGGAGTATATTGTTCTCGTGGCTTTGTCTTCATGTACAGACAGAATTTTATAGATAGCATAGAGAGAGAGAGCGAGGATTTTGATGAGAACAATTTTCTTCCTTTATTATTATCGAATTAACGTTTCGTGGTCAAATTAGACTTCTATTGTCATTCACTGTCTTACTTGCGATATGAAATATATTGTTCAAATCGTAGGTGAGCTCCGTTGGAGTTACCGGTACCCGCACATCAGTTAGTGGTCGAGTTCAAACTCTCCTTGAGAAAGTTAAAGAGGTATGTCAATAGTCAATCTATGAGGGAGTACTTGCAGTAAATACAAATTTGTACTTGAAAACAAAGTTTTGGACTTTGAAACCTAATGGTGTTTGAAAGGCATTGATTTGCAACTGATGAATAACTTAGACGCCTCACAATCTGCTTTCCACTACAGGTTACCAAAAAACCAGTAGCAGTTGGTTTTGGTATATCGAAACCCGAGCATGTGAAACAGGTAAAGAACTTCCTCACATAACATAACATCCAATCAATTGTACAATCTATTTGATATGTACTTGCTGTGTTCATAGGTGGCTGACTGGGGGGCAGATGGTATTATTATTGGTAGTGCTATGGTGAAGCTGTTGGGTGAAGCCCAATCCCCTGAGGAAGGATTGAAGGAGCTTGAAAACTTCACCAAATCCTTGAAATCTGCCCTCTCTTGATGGCATAACCCAGGCTGTTTCTTTCATCTGTAAACAAGTGCTCAACTTGCACTGTCATCCTAAAATAACACTTCCAATATTTCCCTTTTCTTCTTTTTTGAAACAGTGTTTCCCTTTTCTTTTAACAGTGAATAAAATTATCAGCTCGTATTTTCTTCGAAGTTATTTGCCATGGAATATTATGAGAATATTTTCTAGTATTTTCTTGGTAGCCGATGGATGATTGCAAGTATTAATTTTCTGAAGTTTAGCTCTGTTTGGTAAACAATCTCGATGTTGTTTGATGCTTTTGAATTCACTGAGTTGTGTTAAAAGCATTTTTTATGTTTTTATTGTATTAGATTATGAATTTTAAAATACAGATTTATAAAAACAAATAAAATAAAATAACTTTGATAACTATAGACGTTAATAAGTTGAATTCATTATTGCTAGTATAATATGGGCTCTTTTCAAATATAGTAATAGGAATCAAAATATTTACAAATATAACAAAATTTCATAGTCTATCTGCGATAGATTATTACATGTGTCACGATAGACATAGATAATAGTTTATTGCGGTCTATCGTAGATAAACTGTGTATTTTGCTATTAGTTGTAAATATTTTCAACAATTTTGTCATTTAAGATAATTTTCCTATAATAATTATATTGTAAATTATATCATATTTGTAAAATTATATGAAATAAAAGATCCGATTCCATCTTCGTGATAGAGTCATTACTCGAGCTCTTGATTTTTACCCTCAAGTTCTTGATCGCTCTCCCACGTTATCTCAAGCCTCAGTTCTTTGGAAAACTGGCAGTTCTTCTCTTATGTCAAAACGTCTCTCGACTTGATGCCCCTCAACCTAAGCAAATTAATTGTTTGATATTTCAACTAGCTTATAGCTTTGCGATGTTGACTTGTGTTTTCTCTAGTAGTTGTGCAATGTCGTCTTTGAAAACATCTTTTCATTGTTGCCTTGTGTTTTTTCTAGTAGTTGTGCAATGTTGTCTTCTAAAACATCTTTTCATTTTCAAAAGTGTCGCGACACTCTTAAGCAGCATTAAGCCACTTGGTCTTGGATATGGAGCATTAATCAACACTTCCTTCAAGACTTTTTGAGCTCCTTATTATATCTATTTGTGTCTTAACCTCAATTTTGACTCTAAGGCTCGTGTTTCTCTATCATTAAAAAAGAAAAAAAAAACTGTAATTTTTGTTCTAACGGTTGTTTCCCATGAAACACAACAGAGAAAAAAATCGAAGAATATATTTAACACAAAAGCTAGCTAAATAAAAGTCATAGAATAGCACTTTTCGAGTGCTATCATTGATACGTCGTCTAAAATTTGAGAATTCCATCTAGGTAACACATAAGTAAACCTTAAAGGTGCATGGTGTTAAAACATTTTGTGTGGAACTTTTTTTTCTTCCTCTAAATTTTGATACTTTTACACACAATTTGGCTTCATCATTTATTTTCTTTTTTCAAAAATATTGAATTGCAATAAAGATAAGAAACCTCGCAGCTTGAGGTAAAGGCACTAACAAAACACAACTAGAAGATACCTTAAAGAACCAAGGATAAAGACACGTTGAAACACATTAATACAACTAAGGGAAAGTGTCTATTTCCACCACAAAAAAAAAAAAAAAAAGTCCCAATGTGTAAAGTCTACACTAATTCCATCAAAACAAGCCTCGAGTCATTTAGAACAACAAAAAAAACCCCAACCCATATAACTTGAATGATTATCTGGGAGGATGCAAGATTACACTCTCTCCATATATGATATATAATAGCACACCAAACATTTCTCTAAACCTTACATCAAAACTGATTGGTCACACTAAAATGAAACATTTGGTCAAGCTTAGTATCCCAACGAGAGAACCTATGAAAACATCCTCCTAACAAGAGCATATCCCACAAAAAGCATAACTAAAAGGGCACTTCAAAAATGAATGATCACAAGACTCAACTCCACTAGTACAAATAACACATACACTAGGGATATCAGAACACCACGTGCTAATATGATCACATGCCCATAATTGATTATGAATAGAAAACCAAATAATAAAATAATGTTTATGAATTTTACCTCCAAACTAGAGGAGGGCTATCTCAAGAAATCACATGGAGCCCACGTCGCAAGGGCTCTCAAGCACTGACAATTGAAAAACACCACAAAACACACAAAGGTGCCAAGTCACATGGTCCTCCTCCCAACCTCAACCGCGATCAATTGTACTTATTCCAATCATGCAACTAGCTCTTCATAACTAGAAAGCCAAACCCAAAAGTCACCAACATTAGCATGAAGAGAGTTATTTGCATCTAAAATGACTAACATACTAAAATGCTAAAGAATATTTCCTCCTTCTAACTAAGGGTTAAACCAAACCGACATAACATTTCCTACCTCTAATACTCTGACTACACAAAATACATGCATCCACCTAGACGACCCACAAGGAACCATAATGACTTAGGATAAGCCACAACAACTTCATGACAATAACATTCTAAGAAGAAATATGTCAGATGCCTAAACCACCCTCGCACCATGGAAGACAGATATCCGACTAAACAACCTCGGCCCCACCTACGCTGTCAAAATTTTCTCTCCAAAGATAGGAGTGGGAGCGAAGTAATCGACCTAAATCACACACAACTTTTGCTGGCAAAACAAACACACTAGTTAAATATTCTTGGAACATTGTAGAACAGACTGAATAAGCTGTAATCAACCAACATAAGAACCCCAAGCTCCACCGTGGATTGAGCTCATGATCTCTTACCACCAAGTCAAGCTCGGATGATTACGTTTTTAAAATTATTTGATCTAATAATTTAAAATTAAAATTATACATCTAATGGAACTCTGAACTTTAATTTTTGTGTTTAGTCCATAAATTTTTAAAAATTTAAAAACTCACAAACTAAATTTATAATTTGAAGAATTCACCGACCCAGATAGAGACTAGAGACAAATGTGGAGTAAAAATATATTTTAAACCCAAAAAAGGTTAAATTATCGAGAATACCCCTAAACTATGTGATTGATTTTAATTATACTTTTGAATTTTTAAAAGTTTCATTTTAATTTTTGGAGTCCGTTTCAAAATAACCATTGTAGATTTTGTCTATCAAACTCATAGATGAAAACTTTACATTATTCATGTGATCAGATCTAAACACATACATGAATACAAATTAAAATAAAGAAATCCGACCTATTTGTGAACCATTCCCCTCAAATTTTCGTTATTTCATTTATGTTTTTTTTTATCAATTGTAACTCTAAATTTACTTCTCCTATGTGTAGGTTTATTCACTTGAATAATACACAATCACTTACACAAATTTTTCTTGTCCATGAATTCAATTCAAGGACTATTTTAAAAAAAATTCAAACTTGAAAGAGTGAAATTGAAACCAACACAACTAAGGGTGCTTCTTGATAATTCAAAAACGAAAAAAAAAAAAAAAGGTTTGCGTTTTATTTATATTTTCCATTTCCTTTTACTTGCGGGTTCCTCCTTCCGTTCCGCACAGAACTCGCTAGACATTCTTCTTTAACCATTCTAATTCCTACTTTTCTATTTTTCCCGAAACCCTATTTCACGTTCAGTCCCTCGCTCCCGTTACCGCCCACTGCACCCCGCACTCCGTCTCATCGGCTGCCGTCGCACGCTGCACTCTAGCCGCCGCAGTCTCAGCCTCCCGACCAAATCCCCCACGGCCTTTCTCTCTCACACTCTCTCGTCTCTCCCAGCAATCAGAGCTTCTTATCTCTGTTTCATTTCAGGCTTTCCAGAGGAATACAAAGATGGGTTTCCAGCTGCCGTCTTATGGCATTCAATCAATGCTTAAAGAGGGCCACAAGCATCTCTCGGGCTTGGATGAGGCTGTCCTCAAGAACATTGACGCCTGCAAACAGCTCTCCACCATTACTCGCACTTCTCTTGGTCCCAATGGTATGTTTCCTCTGATCCTTATCACATTTCGTTCCATTTTATGTCATTTGCAGTTCTTAAAATGAGAATGTTATGCACCCATCTACTGTTTTGTGATGCGAATCGATTTTAGTCTTTTTCTGTTTCATTTAGTGACTTGCCTTCTTCGTGTCACGGTTCTCTTTATACTCCACCTGAGGAAGGGCCTGGTTTCCCCTACTAAGAGGCAAGCTTTTTTTGGAGACGGACGGAGATATATTACATTCCAGATCGGACAATAAGTCCAACACGAACTCCTGGAGTATCCTTGCAATTACGAAGATGAAGTTGATTAGGCGAGATAAATAATGGTTAAGTTTATTTAGAATTGTACATCTAGTGTGATATACAAACATTTCAACATTCATTCTGAATTTAGCTATCAGTAAGTCAGCCTTAAACCTAACCATAACTCAACTATTAAAGAAATGGTATTTGGAGCAAAAAGTCAGGTTCATATTCCGACCTCAACTATCGTTGGATTAAGAAAAAAATTCACAGCACACTTTAGTATTGCAGACTAGGTTTGTTGATCGGCAGGTAAATTTGGGGAGTAATAAAGATCTCGTGCAGTTTTGCGATACTGAACGACATGACAATGCAGATAATAAAATGAAGTTTAATAAGACTTACATGGAAGATCCAAAATGTATCATTGTAACATGGCCGGTTTAATGCCCGTGCTAAGTATTTATTCTCCACCCGAATGGTTTTGCACTCAACTGTAGGGTTTATTTCTATGGAAAAACTGCTAACTTTGTACTACCAGCTTAGTGAAATTGCTAGTTGAAGTTGACAGTAGGTTATTGGTATTTTTATCTTGCAAGTCATTGTTTTGATCTGTTGAAATTCCTTGCTAATGACTACATTCCACACTAGTATATGATAATATGGATGGTGTGTCGGGGGTTTTTTGTTCAAGTTCTGGTTGGGAAATATTCTGTGTAACTTGTCCGTAGCCTAGAAGGAAATTTTGATTACTGAAGAATTATGTTGACCATCTCCCAATGGGCATCGTTATAAAAAAAAAAATTATAATTACAATTAAATTGCTCTTGGTTTGAGGCTCTTGGTAGGATTAATCGATTCAGAGATCGTCTTTTATGGTGCTTTGTTTTTTAAAGCAAGCTTTTGAAGATATTAATCATCTGCTGTCAAGTGTCACCTCGTATGTTCATTTTCCAATGGGATTTGGGGAAGATTCTGAAGACTTTTTATTTCTCATGTGCCTCCTTGGAGTTCCCATGATTGGATATTGAGGTTTTGTTGTGTCCAATGTTCTTCAAGAAAGGGTTCTTTGGAAATCTGGTTTTTTTGGCAGCTCTTTAGTCTTTAGTATACTTGGTTGGAAAAGTAGTAGAGTTTTTTAGTTACTAGTTTTTGGGTTTATTTTCGTTCCCTGATGGTTTGTCTCTGTCCTTTTATTATTATTATTTTTTAAAAAACTTGTTTTGAGGCTGGCTTTATTTCTCCCTTTGATCTTTCTAAAGAAACTTGGAACCCTTTTTTTTATTTTTATTTTATTTAAAGTGTGGGTGAACTGAAGTGTCAAGTGTTATTGCATTGCAATATGAAAAAGAGGGGTCCTATTATTGTCAATTTAATTTTTTAGATTATAAAAGTATAAATAGAAAAATATGAATAAAATGTTAATATATGAAAAATATAGCACTATGAATGACATTATAATGAAAAATTTGTGAAAATTAGGACTACTGTAAGAGATTGTTTAAAGATGTTGGCTTTTAGACTACTTATTTTCTTATTTCTTTTTTAAAAATTTAGAAAATAAAAAATAAAATAAAAAGGTGCCTTGCCTTAAAAGAGCGAGGCACCAAGTGCCAATGCATCCTTTTAATCTTCTTTTGTTCTTTTTTAATGAAAATGGCCTTTGAATTGATAGGAAGTAATTGTTCAAAAATATACTTCTAACTTTTGTAGTTTAGTCTGTTAATCTATTTTTTGTTATTGAAAGTTGCAAAAAATGACATCAAAAGTTAAAATATAATTTAGCAGTCTCTTACAATTCTTTCCCTTTTTTAAAGCCATCATCCACCATAAAGCTCTATAGGCAATTTAACTTAGTGTCCAAGGTTGGAGCTTAATGTAGAAGTTTGGGAGAACAATTAGGACAATATTGTTCAAGGATTGCTTCTTCAACCTCTGCACTTGCTATTTGTGTAAATGCATATGGACTTGTATTCTAATTTTATATGTTGTTGTCATATTATTATTTAATTTTTTTTTTCTAGAGTTTGTTGTTCTGTTTGAAATATATTCTTTCCTTCCATGTCAATGGCCTTATTAAGTATCTTTCCTCAGGAATGAATAAGATGGTAATTAACCATCTTGACAAGCTTTTTGTCACAAATGATGCTGCCACAATTGTCAATGAACTAGAGGTACAGCATCCTGCGGCCAAAATTTTGGTTTTAGCAGGTAAAGCTCAGCAAGAAGAAATTGGCGATGGAGCTAATCTGACAATTTCATTTGCTGGGGAACTTTTACAAAATGCTGAAGAGCTCATCAGGATGGGTCTACACCCTAGTGAAATAATCAGTGGCTACACGAAAGGAATCAATAAGGTTTCTCACTTTCTACAATGATAAAGGAAAACATAGATGAGCTTTTATACATTCTATTTTAATATATTGTCTTCTCGTTGGTTCAGACCATTGAGGTTTTGAAGGAACTAGTGGAGAAAGGTTCAGAGAACATGGATGTTCGTAACAAAGAGGAAGTTATTTTGCGCATGAAAGCTGCCGTTGCTAGCAAGCAATTTGGACAAGAAGATTTTCTTTGTTCTCTAGTTGCCGATGTATATTTCCCTACTCTTGTTATAATTGAGTAATTATCCTTTAAACCTTCCCCCCTACAAATTATGTATAATTCTTTTGTGTTGCAGGCATGTATTCAAGTTTGTCCTAAGAATCCAGAAAATTTTAATGTGGACAATGTTCGAGTTGCAAAGTTATTGGGAGGTGGTTTACATAATTCTTCAGTAGTGCGTGGAATGGTCTTGAAAAGTGATGCTGTGGGAACTATAAAGCGGATTGAGAAGGCCAAGGTACACGTGATCATTCATTTACACTTCCATTATGATGAATGTGTTTCTTACGTACATTCCTGTTTTTGATTCATGTCTGTGAGGCTATAGATGCTCATATTTTTAATTTCATTTGTTCTTTTCATATGTTTACATCTGGTTAAAATAAGTAATTACATCTTGACTGCTGCTCAGAGATGAAATAGAAGAAGAAACAGGAAGAAAAGAAATCTAATTTTTATCTGCATCTGGATAGCTGTGTTGTTATTGTTCATTTTTACATCCCGTGGTTTTAAATGTCAGGCTGCATGCACAGATAAATAATATGATTATTGACATGTTTTCTTAAAGTGTTTCTTTTTTTTTTTTTTTTTTTTTTTTTTTTTTTTTTTTTTGGGAATTTGTTGAGTGAATTTGAAATCTGTTGTTCATTGTTGCTGAGATTTATATTGTTTATTCAGTGAAATTAGGAGGTTTGTTTGTTAGTTAAGATGAACATATTTTTTTAAGTCTTTTTTTTTTTTTTGTGGTTTTCTGGAAAAAAATGAAAATTT
>QLSR01001496.1:3101391-3162162 GCA_031780015.1 Citrullus colocynthis | reverse complement strand
TTTTTTTTTTTTTTTTGATATCCGTGAGTGTTCGAGCCAGTTTACGCGCACTTCGGTTAATCTCACGGGACAACCCGCCTGACCCTACAACATTCGGGTGTCAAGGAAGCTTATAGAAAATTAATTCCTAGGTAGGTGACCACCATGTACTTGGTTTCCTTAAAATGCCTCTTCATGGCTGTGAAGGTTGTTTTTCAGGATCTGCTGAATGCCTTTAAGAACCTACGACTCTGCAACTTATGGAATAGTTATCTCTTGTTGAATGAGAAGATTTCAAGTGGAAAAGAATTTTACAAAAAGAGGGGGATAATTGAAGAGAATCAGAGCTATAGAGATGAAAAAGATGAGATAATTTACACTAGGAGATATAGCTAAGAAAGGACAAGCTCAGAAAGATTTGCTTTTGATGGTATGGTTGTTACTCTTAATCCAAACTGACCACAAGAATGAGTTGATAGTTAAATTAGAAATTTGCAAAATGGCCATTTCCAAATTGTTTCTTGTTATGGGTTTTGTGAGAGCAGAATAATAGGGTGCTTAGAAATTTGGAGAAGGGTCCTAGTGATGTTTGGTCCCTTGTTAGATTTCATGTTCTCATTTGTGCTTCAATTTTGATAACTTTTTGTAATTATTCTAAAAGCACTCTTTTGTTTATCTTGAGTCCCTTCCTTTACTGGAGCTATCTCCTTTTGTGGGCTTTAGTTTTTGTGAACTTTTGTCGGTTGTATTCTTTCATTATTGTTTCTTAATGAAAGTAGTTATTTCCATAGAAAAAATGACCATTTTTATAGCCCTTTTTGCTCAAAGCTTGATTTTCTTATTAATAATGGGGTGATGGTGGGAAGGGGAGAAATGCGAGGAAGAAATCCTTGATTAAGATTAGGGGAAAGTAAACCTTTTGTTGGATAAGTGGAGTAGCCATAGAGAATTTTTGACAGAGAGAGACGGGACAAACAACAAAAGCTTAAGAGTTGAGGGAGAGATTTTAGCTGCTTTCGTCCTGTTTAATACCCCTTGCCTTTTTTTTGCGATTTTTCATCAACCAATGAAATATTTCTTTCTTAAGAATTATGTGCTTGGGGCTTTAGGGGCATTTTTATTATATCTAGTTTCTTCCCTCTCTTTCCTTTAAAAACTAATGGAGTTTGGTTTCTCAGGTTCATCCACAGCCCTACGCGCTGTATCAATCTGTACTTATATAGCCATCTATATGTAAAAACCAAGTTGTTAACCCAATAGCTAAATATAGGTTGCTTAAGTAGCGGTACTGTTGAAATCTGTTTGGGGTTGCCTTGGTGGTGTGTATAATATGGATTGTCGCTGGTTGATTGAGGAGATCTTGATGAACTCTCATTTTCAGGATAAAGTGAGTCATGTGGCAAGCGTGTTCTTTTCTTATCTTATGAGAGGTGGCTCGGGAGGAATTGTAGGATTTTTAGAGGGGTAAGAGGTCTTTGGGGGAGGCTTGTGAGAGGGTGTGAGATTTAATGCATCCTTATGGCGACCTTAGATTTTTTGTAATTATCAACTTGCTATCGTTGTTTTGGATTTGACTCACTTGTGGTTGAGGAGTAGAGGACTCACTTTGTGGACTTCTTTTTTTATGCCATTGTATGTTCTTTCATTTTCCTCAAAGAAAGCTCGTTTCTTATTAGATTAAAAAAGAGAGAAGACATGTCTACAGACTCCTGACAGACCTCATCCAGCCCTATGAATCAAACACCCACCACTTTATTTTGCATGGGCAATCAGTAAGGTTTCCTAAGTTTTTAATTTCATGAAGTACTCATTGAGCTTTCAATAGTTCTTTCTGAAATGGGAATTAAAAAAAAAAACGAAGAAGGAAAGAAGACAGTCTAAGAGTGTTTTCACAAAGATGTAAACTGCTTATGGTACAAGAAAGGTGCAAGTCTTGAGCCTAAAAGTTAGAGCCTAGGCATAAGCTTCAATCGCCTTTCAAAATATTGTGTGAAGCATTGATGGACGTTTGTTGTTTAATTTGGTCAATGTGTTGAATTATTTCCAAGGGCTGCTATTATGAGTACTAGAGTTATTTTATACTATTGTCTAAGAAACTACTGATGACTTTTCCTTGTCTGTCTGCAGATTGGATCAATATGCCATTGCAAAATTTGCGGAAAGTTTTGAGATGGTACCAAAAACTCTTTCTGAAAATGCTGGGCTAAATGCAATGGAGATAATATCCTCGTTGTACGCTGAGCATGCATCTGGAAATACAGGAGTGGGTATAGACGTGGAAGAAGGAATTTGCAAGGATGTTTCCACGATGAATATCTGGGATCTTCACATTACCAAGTCAGTCTTCATTCTCTTACAACGTGAATAATTATGGTTATTCTTGTGAAACTCTTTGTTCAATGCTTCATATATTGTACGTCTCTTTCTTGTAGAGTTACATTTTACAAAAAGGCTTAAAGTGCACCCCTTTCCTAGACCTTTAGAAAGCTTAATTTTAGTGCATCGGTAGTAGTGCCATTAGTTCCCAACCTTGATGAATTTTGACTCATGAAACTTGTTCGTGGTGCTTAGTGCAATGCAGTATCATATTCAACGGTTCAACCATATATGGCCCGGCCTAATTGAAATACATCTGTCCCATTTTAGATTATATGGCTTGAAATTGTTAGCTTGATTTTGGAGTTCTTGGCATCCAAAAACTTTTGTTTAAGTTGTACAGCAGACTCAAATCAAAGCTGTATTGCACACTGTAAATCTTTCCTTTTCACCTTCGATGTCCTTATTTTTTTACTTTAAAATAAGGAAATAAAAGTAACCTTTATTGAGATATATGAAAGGATAAACAAAGGCAATACAAAGAACAAGCCCCAAAACAAAAAGCCCTATGAACAATTATTTTTTTAGATAAGAACCTCATGCGCAATTATGCGATGGAGCTTTGATTCAAAAGAATAATGCTAAGCTGCTAACTACAAACAAAAGTGTATTAGCAAGCGCCTATAGGGAAGAGTTAAACCTAATCACATCCTAAAAGATCTTCCCCAGTCCACTAAACCCCACGAGAAATTTTACTATTCCTCTTGAGCTAGATGCCCCACGCCATGGAAAAAAAAAAAGAAAAGAAAAGAAAAAGAAAAAAACTGACTGCTAAAGAACAACCTCCTCTTTTATTGGCCAACACAATCCTCAAGGTTCTAAAGAACTTGTTCCATAGAGACATCACAAACTCACAATCCCAAAGTAAATGGTGAAGACCCTCTTCTTGCCTCTTAAAAAGGATACGCAATTGAGGATGCTACACAATGGAGGAAAGCCTTTGGGTACGATCATGAGTATTCACTCTCCCATGAATAAGATGAATATTGTTGTGATTGGATTTCACCACTTTCAAGTGTGTCATTTATTCATTGTACCATAAATTTGTCTCGTTAAATGTATGATATTGATGATGTCTTGTTCTTTTTTTTCAAAAATTATTAGGGATACTAACTCATGGTAACATCCTCTTTTCTCTGGTCTTTTTTTCCTCCCCTTTTCTAGGTTCTTTGCTCTTAAGTATGCTACAGATGCTGCTTGTACTGTTCTTCGAGTGGACCAGGTACCCTTCTATAAATCTTTTTATTGAACTATATTTCTTTGTACTTTTCATCTCCATTTCTATGTTAAATGTCATTTTAAGACTATTATTAAAGACCATAGATTGACATTTAATTTGTTAAAACCATATATATTCATTGATATCATTTCATAACTTCTCCTGAACGAATGGCTTTTTGGTGTTTGAATTGGGTGGAAATGAAGTGCTTTCTGAACCTTGCCCCCTTGGATGATTTCTTGGCCTTTTTTTACAAAAAAAAAAAATAATAATAAATAAAATAAAAAATAATAAGAAACAAGTTTTTCATTGATGGATGGAGAGGAAAAGAATTTGTTCAGAGGTACAATCTTCCAGATGGAGGAAAAAAAATGAGA
Organism: Citrullus colocynthis; assembly: GCA_031780015.1. Lineage (NCBI taxonomy): Eukaryota > Viridiplantae > Streptophyta > Magnoliopsida > Cucurbitales > Cucurbitaceae > Citrullus > Citrullus colocynthis. Next base: position 3,158,211 of record QLSR01001496.1, on the reverse strand, counting down.
ATCAATGAAGGCAAAAAACTGGAACTCAAAGGAGCTAGAAACACAGACCAAATTTCTGGATTTCAAATTCGAGGGTCATGTAGGGAAGAATTCAGAAAATATAGTACATTTCGCGCTTAGCTTTAACATTCCTGAAGAACAAGGGATTGATATATATTGCTGAACTTTTTACTTGATTAGTCTTAACCAGTTGGCTTTCTTAAGTTCTTGTATAGATCGTGTTTTTGATTCACAGCTTCTTTTTTTCTTAAGTTCTTGTATAGATCGTGTTTTTGGCCTCGTTTTGTAAAAATGCATTTATTATTTTTGTCTCGTGTAAATGTATCTTAGAATGAATGTTCATTCCCCATGTTGCAGATAATAATGTCAAAACCAGCTGGAGGCCCCAGGAGAGGAGATCAACCTGCGGGGATGGATGAGGACTAAATGTTCAATTGACATTTCTATAAGTTATTCTGCACCTGGCCGTCCCTCGTAAGTTTTTTTTTTTTTTTTTTTATTAAGATTCCGAAATGGTTTGTTTTTATGAGGGTGGTGTTCTTATTGGGGGAGGAGTTTGTTGGTGAAAATGTGGCTTTTGCAAGTAGAACAAATTTTTGAGTCACTGGCTTTGACTGTTGGATATAATGTAATGTTGTCGGCATAGCGCGGGTTTCTTGTGTTAGTTGAACTCCTCGAATGATGCAATTTGGAATGTGTTGATGGCAAGCTAGCTTAGCTAGGTTTCTCCAATCTTTCGTCTGAATGCATTTGTTCCCAAACCATCTTCCCCCTTGGTCAATTAATCTGCATTTCAATTTTGAGATAATTATTTGTTTTAGAACCTAAGAATAGAGAGATCCAGATCGTTGAGATAATTACCCGTTCACAATATTTTTTTTTTTCTTTTTTACTTATTTTTATAATCCTTGTATCAAGTTGTCAACTATCAAAGATTGTGGACATTGGAGTCCGTGGAAACGAGAAGAAAAAGGTTTTGAAAGGGATTGAGTTTAATTTATAGCCATTACCTTCAGCCTACGTAGAAGGTTAAATCGTTGGGTTTAGTCATGGAACGTATTGCTATGCAATCTCCCAAGTAATATTGAAGTAGTTTCTTTCAAGGAAAAAAAAAAAAGGCAATATTGAAGTAGTTAAAAACTAAGTGTTTGGGTCTCATGTACTAAGACAAATAATGGTGCTTTGAGTTTGATCAATTCATATTCAAATTTATAGATGTTCCTTCATCCAACTTGAGGGTAAAGAATTCGGTGACGAGATGTATCTTGTTATTGACAGGCTTTATAGCTTTCTTGCCACACTTTTTTTTTTTTTTTTTTTTGGAGAACATGGGTAGAAAATGAATGACAAAACATAAACTTCTCTCTATTATTTGCATTGATTTGCATCTCTTAAATACAACAATTGACTTCTTTGTCAAATTCTAAAAACAAAAATAAATTTTTAGCTTAATATTTTAAATCATTAGTAAAAAGTAGATAACAAAAAAAAAAAAAAATAGTGTCTATAAACTTAATGTTTTGAAACAAAAATAAAAATTGAAATGGTTGCAAAACAGGTTTTTAACTTTTCTATTTAGTTTTTCTTGTTTTATTTGATAATGATTTGAATGGTTTATTTTTTTGAAATTTAAGATTGAGTTTTAACTTTTTAATTATACATTTCACGTTTCCTTATAAACGCTTAAATTTTTAATTAAATTCTAAAAATGAAAATAAGTTTTTGAATTCTTGAATGTAAAGCTTATTAAGCTTTTAAAATGCAAACAAAATATAAAAAAGGTTGTTTTCAAATATAGAAAAATAAATCAAAATATGGCAAAATTTATTGTCTATCACCGTCTATTTGATATTTTGCTATTATGTGTAAATATTTTTCAACAATTTGTCATTTAAAATAATCTTTCATAGAAAAATTTATGATAAAAGTAGTGTTTACAAGTTTAATCTTTTAAAGGCTAAATTATATAAAATACTCCTAAACTGTATTCTTTGTGACAAAATACTCTAAAACTTTCAATTGCTGTTAGTTTTAGATGGAAATTGTCAGTGTTTTGTGTAAAAAATATCCATGAACTTTCAAAACTTTCAAAAATACCTTAAAACTTGCAAAAAAGTTCAGAAATATCCTTATTGTTAGTATATGAATATAAATTGTTAATACCATCTTACTTTTTTATTTTCCCTCTTCTTTGATACTTTCAGATTCTTATTTTCACGATTCCTCTCTCTCTTCTCCCTTCTTTATTTTCCCTCTTTTTTCTTCCCTCCTCTCTGATACCCTCATTTCATCCAAAACGAACGACAATATCTAGGTATCAAAGAAGATGGAAGAAAAAAGAATGAGAATAGAGAAAGGGAGAGAAATGAAATGACCAGTCATCGAAACGAGTAGCAAGAATATTTTTTTGAACTTTTTTAAATGTTTAAGGATGTTTTTGAGACTTTTAAGGTTTAAATATATTTGACACAAAGTATAAAATATAAGGGCATTCTTTTTATAATTGAGCCTTTTCTAAAAGAAAAAAAAAATAAAATGCTTAACAAATGTGTATGCAACGAGATAATTGATGGTATGATCAAGTAACGCACTTCCAATATCGACTTGCTGACATTTTTTCCAAGCATTCGTCCAAAATGATCATTCTTTTCATAGTCTATCTTGGGGGACTATTGGGTTGCGCTATGCAAGCAAAGTGAGGATTTCATTTGTATTTATGTCTTTATTAACTGCAGCAGACCTACAATGCGTTCAAGGAAAATAAATATTAGTTTCTCCATTTGTGGACTCAGAATGGTAGTTTTTTTTTTCCTCCTTTTTTAAAAACAAAAATATCTTTTACAAATTAAAATAAAAAGATCATTTGGTGGTATGATACTTGTTTTTAGTTTTACGTGTATTTTATGACATCAAATTATTTATAATAGAATAATTGTAATGGTTAGTAAAATTGGTTTTCATATTTACAATTATGCAAGTAAATATTTTATAAATTTGACAAATTTTAAATCTTTTTAGACTTACTATTCATATCATCAATATCATTTTAATAGTCTATCACTGACATGATTTTTTTTTCCTATCATTAGTAGAGCATCGTGTATTATTGATAAATGTCTATAACTTATCTAAGTATTTATGTGTATTGTTGATAAACAATTTTATGTATACTCTTGGTACTAGTTGCTGCCCGCTAGTCTCTCGCACTGGTCACTAATCATTGACAATAGGACAAGAGACCAGAGGCTTTGACCAGAGATCGGGATCATCAATTATTAGTTTGTAATCGAGGACGAAGACCACCAACCACTACCCACACAATCTCCGATTTGTGTTTTTTTTTGTTAATAAAAAAATAGAATAAAATTACAAATCTTTAGAGAGAGAAGAATAGGGGATGGTAAAAATTAAAGAGAGAAAAAAGATAAGAACGGACAAAAATTTAAAAAAGAAAAATACAATTTTTTTCTAGAATTTTGAGGATAAAATAAAGTGAAATAGGAATATAATTTCTTAATGTGCAATAATAGGTTTATAAAAAGAAAACCACCCAAAAAAATCACCCTCAAGTGTTCATAGGAATCCCTTTTTTGAACGTTACCAAATTTCACAATCTTAGGAGAATAACAATTTTAAACATGTCAAAAGTGATTTTAATCATTCCAAAATTATTTTTAAGCATGTCCAACATATTTCTCTATCAATCAAGAAATGTATGGATCATTACAAATGCTTAAATTATATATTACCGATTGAAACCCAAACTATATAATAATGACTTTAACGAGATATAAGAATTTTTGCAAAATTCACCGGTTCCTCTTCCATTTCCCTTCCACGACAAGAAGTTTCACTTTCTTCTGAAACACACACAACTCATTTCTTTCATCACTTGAGATTATAAAGAGAAATTCACCTTGGATAAAGGTGAAAAAGAAAGGAAATACATACACACATAGCAAAATTTAATTATGTTCGAGTTGAACTAACCAATAACATCCGGAACTCGCAAATTGAATTGAATTTTTAGTTTTCAAAAATCCAATCCAACTCAAATTGAGAAAAAAAAATGTAATTGTGTTCAATCAAGTTAAGATTAGGATTGTCAAGGATATCATGTTGTTTGAACCCCAATAATGCAAGTATAAATTTTGGTTTATAAATATTATTTGTATTTTTGTTAATGTCGTTGGAGTGTAAATAATTGCTAAATTATGGTGACTTGGTTGAAAACAAATAAAATAGTAAGGTAAATTTTCCTGCGTTGTGATTGGATAAAAGGCCAAAACAGAAATCCAAAGGAAAAAAGCATTGGTGGGAGTAAGGATGTGTTCAAGTGTGTGTGGAAGCCATTAATGCCTTCTTCTCTTTATCCCAATCTCCCATGGCTTCTCTGGTTTGCCTTCCTCTCCCAAAGCCAAACATCATTAGGGCTTCTTCCTCTTCTGCTGCGACTTCCCCTTCCACTGCCGATTCCCTCAACGACAAATTCGGCCGCAAGGGGATCCACTTCCACGACTCCAATGGCATTCCCACCCTCGACCTCACCGTCCGCAATGGCAGCTCCTTACGCCTCCACATTCCCGACGCCCATCTCACATCCTACAAACCCAAAGTCTATTGGAAGGATGACGGGTTCGAGGAAGTTCTCTTCACCACTCCCTCCGCAAAAGGAGGGATTGCTCTTGTGATTGACGATGCTTCCGATTCTCCTTCCAAACCCTCTCTGCTTCCCTCTTCTGATTGGACTGTCAAAGATGTCGATTCCGACGCCATTGATGCTCTCCAGGTATAATATCACTTGTATCTTGATTTTGCTTCTTTATGTTCTTTGCTGGGTCTAATGTTCGATTAATTCATAATATATCTTATTTTTCTCCAAATACTGTTGTGGGACTGCTGAGCAGAAGCTACATTAATGATATACGTTGGTGTATGTATTGTATTGTTATCTTCTTATTGTCTTCTTCTCTTTAGTACCAAGTAATGAAGGGTTAGAAAAACCAAAAACCTCTCATCTTTTTTTTAGACAGAGGACCAAATTATGTTAGTTGATTCCGTTTGTATGAGGACTTTTCAATATTGAATCTCACACAATAACCTAAGTGCTTAGGAACAGAAAAAAAATAATAATGAATAACAGAAAGGGCCCAACCAGGTTCGAACCGGTGACCTCTTGATCTGCAGTCAAATGCTCTACCACTGAGCTATGGACCCTTGTTGGAAACTTTGCAACTAATCCTTTTCATCTTGGTTTTGTTGCAGGTGGAGTTAACCTGCAGTAGTAAGCAAATGGAGATTACTTACATTGTCACTCTCTATTCAGAAAGTATGGCGACGGCTGTGATCGTGAAGAACACGGGACTGAAGCCGTTGACGCTAAAGAGCGCGATATTGAGTCATTTCAAGTTCAAGCGACGAGATGGGGCAGCAATTCAGGGGCTTCAGGGATGCTCCTATTGCTCTCACCCACCTCTATCTTCCCCTTTTGAAATACTGTCTCCATCTGAAGCAATGAAGGCCGAGGAACCCGATTGGTTCTCGTTTGGCTCCGAGCCTCAAGGAAAAGCAGGCTCATGGAGCCTCCAAGATGTGCCCTTCACCATGTTGAAGAACAAGTTCAGTAGAGTTTATGCTGCCCCACCAGCAGAGAGATTGAAGCCTATATATCACACCACACCTTCAAAGTATGAGACTCTTGATCAGGTAAAGAGAAATGACTATTCCATTGTATCACACAACACCTTCAAGTTTAGTATTGAGGCTGGATGGCTGAAAAATAACACTTTCCATGAAGTAACATAAAAGTGCCCGGTGAAAAAGCACATCTAGAGCCTTTTTTTGCTCAAGTGTTTGTTTTAGCCCAAATATTTGATCGCAGAGAAATATAGAAGTGATCTGTTAATGAACATATTTTTACTTGATTATAATCACATTAATAGTTGTTGGGTCATTGTATTTCAGGGGAGAGAGCTATTTTTCAGGGTGATAAGGATGGGGTTCGAAGACATATACATATCAAGCCCTGGTTCATTATCTGACAAGTTTGGGAAAGACTATTTCATATGCACTGGCCCTGCTTCCATGTTGGTTCCTGTCACAGTCAAACCTGGTGAACAATGGAGGGGCGCCCAAGTAATTGAGCATGATAACTTGTAATGTAATTATTTCCTCTTCAATTTTCTTATTTTACCCAAATTCATTATGAAATGAACACGTGATCAAGTACAAATAGCAGCTAAAATATTTACATGTGCTCCTCCATTTTCGAGGACTTGATTCATGAGCTTCTTTCTTTATACAATATATCTCCTCTGGCTTCCCCAATATGATAATACTAATCAAGATCAACGAGCTGGCATTGTTTTTGTTGTTGTCATGTTCTCTTATAATTTATAGTATAGATTAATGAGCAGTGCAGCTACAATTTTAATCACTAGAATATATCAATCTTGAGTACAATGGCTTCAGAATCAGGCCCTGCAGTGCCTGCTTTGCCTCTGCAGGATCGAGTGGCCATTGTGACTGGCGCCTCACGGGGCATAGGCCGAGCCATCGCTCTTCACCTTGCAGCTCTTGGTGCTCGACTTGTTGTCAACTACGTCTCTAGTTCAGCTGAAGCTGATCAAGTTGCTGCAGATATCAACTCATCCTCGGCCGCAGGGAGCAGCCAACGAGCCATTGCTTGGCGGGCGGATGTGTCTGATCCAGAGCAAGTGAAGTCTCTGTTTGACGCAGCCGAGCAGGCATTTGGCTCCCAGGTCCATATCCTGGTTAACTCTGCTGGAATTTCAGATCCTACTTACCCTTATATTGCCGATACTTCACTGGAGACTTTCAATCAAATTTTCAGGTGCCTCTCGCTTTTCTCCCTTAAGATTTCCTTAGAAAAAGTACAAATTTCAAATGATGGATGGGGATTAATCTTCAAAAGATTCCATTTCATTTTGCTGAAGCTTAAGCTTAACTCATTTACATAAGATTCAACAAGTGGTTATGAATATTAATTAGAAGAGGAAACGACTTGGTTGAAGTTGGAATATAGAACTTTCTTGTTCAAATGTCAAGTTAAACGACACAGATGAGTAAAATAGTTGAGTGTGTTCTTCAGTGTGAACGCAAGGGGATGTTTCCTGTGCTGCAAAGAAGCGGCAAACCGAGTGAAACGCGGAGGTGGAGGTCGAATAATACTGATATCATCGACAGCGGTGGCAGCTGCGACAGCAGGATTAGGAGCGTACACAGCGTCAAAGGCAGCGGTGGAGGCAATGACGAAGGTGGCGGCGAAGGAGCTGAGAGGGAGCGGAATATCGGTGAACTGCATAGCGCCGGGGGCGACGGCGACAGAGATGTTTTACAAAGGAATGAATGAGGAAGCAGTGAAGAAGGTGATTGAGAAGTGTCCGATGGGGAGGGTTGGGGTTCCCAAAGATGTGGCTTCTTTTGTTGGGTTTTTGGCGTCGGATGATGGGGAGTGGATCAATGGCCAAGTCATTCTCGTCAATGGCGGCATTGTCTAGCTTCTCATCATGGCGAAGGGTCATCATTCATCAATCTTCAAGTCCCTTGTGCTGGTTAATACGTGATTTTCTTATCAATTTAAAAACCCACAAAAACATTAAAAAAAAAATTGGTTACCTCAAATTTCACCTCTTTTATATAACTAGTTAAAATTTGTTAGAATTTAAATTTTTATGATGAGATTTGAATAACTAATGATTTTGTTTGAATAATAAGTAATTTTTTTCTAAGAAAAACTATACATATTTACTTTAGGTTAATTTATTGGAAAAATAAAATAAATTAGACATGAAAATTTGTATGGTGGATAAATATACTTTTCATTTAGTTAAATTCCTAATATATTTGACTTTAAATTTTAAAATAGTGAAAGAGAGGAAACTGAAAAAAAAAAAAAAAAAAATGAAATGCGTATGTTATAATTGAAATAAAAGTTAAAATTAAAATTTATTAGCTCTGTTGAAATGTAGAAAAAAAAAATTAAAATATTTATAAATATAATAAAATTTTATTGTCTATCTGCGATGAGTTATTATTTTTTGTTTGTAGTAATATGAGTTATTACTCACTTTAATTATTATATTTGCTACGTTTTTTTTTTCTTTTTTAAATGATGTTTCTTTCACTTTTAAGTACAAATGTACGTTAGACTGGGGAGATTCAACTTAAAGCTCACTAACACTCAATTTAGTATACTCACTTTGACAATTTGGGTGTATTTGGAATAAGACTATTTGCAAATATAGCAATTAGGTTCAAAGTATTTGTCGATATAGCACAATGAAAAAACATTTGTAAAGATAACAAAATTTTAGATTTTGCTTTTAAAGTCTATCAGTGATAGATCATATCACTAATATAGATTTTGCTATATTTGCAACTTTTTTAAAAAAAATGCTGCTATACACTTAAAATCACTTTTATGATTTTTTTTAAAACAATTAAATAACTAGTCATTTTCAACTATATATCAATAGTATATCAAGTGTATTAAGTAAGTTAATAGTATATTAAGTGTGTATCAAGTGTATACTACTAGTGTATTAAGTATATGAAGGGTAGCAAATGTATATCAGTAGTGTATAAGAGTATCAAAGGTATCAAGTATATTAAATGTATCACGTGGGTTGGATTTTTTTTTATTATTATTTTTTGCAAAAGTAATAAATCTGAGCTATGGGCCTAATTTTTTTAACTTGTTTTGCCAAATTTGCAGGAATCCCAAATATTATTTTAAGATTTCGATATATTTACAAATCTTTTTAAAAATTGTTCTCTCTGCTAATAACAAGCTATAGTTTGCCCTCTATTACAATTATTCTCTTTGTTACTGTTTTGTTTTATTTGTATTGCATTTGGAGTTTTTCTAGCATTTTGGATATTCGCTTGGGGTTATAATTATCCTTTTATTTTTATTTTATTACGATTTTTTATTGATTGGATAACATTTTATAATCTAAAATTACTCAACTACTGTGCGTGTTAGATGTTACACATTTTTTTAGCAAATGAATTTTTAATAAACATTCAACTTAGCACCAATAACCAATGACATGCAATCGAACATATATATAATTGTATTAACTATTAAAAAACAAGAAATAACTTATTTGATATACAATTTAGATTTTGTTTCTTCTCAAATATACGATGCAAATGAATTCAATAAACAAGACTTTAGCTATTTATCAAGATCTCATCTGTATAGTTTGACTAAATTATAGACAATAACTTTAAACTATTATTTGTTTAAATTCTAGGGAAGAGAAGAGAAATGGGAAAAATTTTACTGATTGAAGAAGGAAACAAAAGGAGATTAATAAAATATCGAAGAAGTGAAAAAAAAAAAAAAAAAAAAAGGGAAAAAATTTATAAATAAAAAAAGAAAAAAAAAAAAAAAAAAAAAGGGAAAAAATTTATAAATAAAAAAAGAAAAAAAAAAAAAAAAAAAAAGGGAAAAAATTTATAAATAAAAAAAGAAAAAAAAAAAAAAAAAAAAAGGGAAAAAATTTATAAATAAAAAAAGAAAAAAAAAAAAAAAAAAAAAGGGAAAAAATTTATAAATAAAAAAAGAAAAAAAAAAAAAAAAAAAAAGGGAAAAAATTTATAAATAAAAAAAGAAAAAAAAAAAAAAAAAAAAAGGGAAAAAATTTATAAATAAAAAAAGAAAAAAAAAAAAAAAAAAAAAGGGAAAAAATTTATAAATAAAAAAAGAAAAAAAAAAAAAAAAAAAAAGGGAAAAAATTTATAAATAAAAAAAGAAAAAAAAAAAAAAAAAAAAAGGGAAAAAATTTATAAATAAAAAAAGAAAAAAAAAAAAAAAAAAAAAGGGAAAAAATTTATAAATAAAAAAAGAAAAAAAAAAAAAAAAAAAAAGGGAAAAAATTTATAAATAAAAAAAGAAAAAAAAAAAAAAAAAAAAAGAGAAAATTGAAGTGTTATGTTGTCTTTATAAATTAATAAGTAGAGGAAGGAAAGGAAATGGATGAGGGAGATGATGGGTATAGATAAAGAGTTTTCAATCCTATACTAACTATGAATATATTTTTTAAGTTTTTTTCTTCTTTTAATATTAAAGGTACTTATGCAAGTTTTGAAACTACGAATATTTTTTGAATGAGGTATTAATTATTTTGTCTATATACTAACGATAAAGAGATTTCTAAACATTTTTTTTTTTAAAAAAAGGTTTAACGATATTAATAAAACTTCTTAATGTTTAGTGGTTATGTCTTATTTATTTATTTTTAGTCCAAGGGTATTAATAAAATCTTTGAAAATTTAGGGATATTCTTTAGGAGCAATTGCAAATATAGCAATCAAGCTCAAAACATTAGTAGATGTAGCAGAATTTAGATCCAACTTTTAGATCTATTGGTGATAGACTATATTGCTAAGAGTAGTTTATCTACAATAGAGTCTATCGCTGATAAATTTTGTTATATTTGCGATTCTTTAAAATTTTTTATATACATTCAATTATTAGCCCTAAAAGTTTTATACATTGCAATTACTAGACCAAATGAAGAAATTTTTGTATGGATGGTCCAAAATTCACATTTAAAATTTCGTTTGGACCTAAGTTTTGAAAACTGTGAAAAATGACTTTTATTGATGTCACAAACCACTTGCAATTCTATTTTCACAATGGCAAGCATGAACGTGAGGGAAAGTGCAAGAGAGTGATGGAGGAAAAACCTTCGTGTGCTAGATCACTATTGTATCGGACTAGTTGAACTCAATTTCAAGTGTGAATGAGTGACGAAAGCAAAGGGCTATGCATCTTTATTTTTCAAAATTTAGACAAAAATTGAGAAAACTAAATTCAAAACTAAATCCCCACTTTTGGAAATTTAGGGAGTAATTGAAAAATAAAACTCAAAATTTGGGACTATGGACTAGAAGAAAACTATAGTTGGGGAGTAAAATGTTATTTATGCCATAATAAAAACATTTCTCAACGCTCTGCAATTTCTCTAACACTCACACAATCCCTCGTTGCAAAGACAGAGAAGGGCTATGGCTTCAGAAACTTCATCTCCGTCTTCTTCGGCCATATTGCCTCTCAAAGACAGAGTCGCCATTGTTACAGGAGCTTCTCGCGGCATTGGCAGAGCCATCGCTCTCCACTTTGCATCACTCGGCGCCAAAGTCCTCATCAATTACGTCTCAAACTCACCTCAAGCCAATCTTGTCGCTTCCCAAATCAACTCTTCATTTCCCGGCTCCGCCGTCACTCTCCAAGGCGACGTCTCCAATCCCGCTGACGTTGCCGCCCTCTTCGAGAAGGCCGAGCATGCTTTCAACTCCCCTGTCCACATCCTCGTCAACTCCGCCGCAATCACCGATCCCGACAGACGAACCCTAGCCGACCTTCCTTTGGAGGATTTCGACAGAATTTTCAGGCAAGTTCGCGAAAATTCAAAATCAATCAATCAATCAAATCAATTTCATTTCAATTTCGTGATCTTTATCTCGGTTTTCCAGTGTAAATGCAAGAGGATCGTTCCTATGCGCGCGGCAGGGTGCGAAGAGAGTGAAACGCGGCGGAGGAGGTCGGATTATACTGATTTCATCGTCGCTGGTTGGGATTCTGAAGCCTGGTTCGGGAGTTTACACGGCGTCGAAGGCGGCGGTGGAGACAATGACGAAGATACTGGCGAAGGAGGTGAGAGGAAGTGGAATCACAGTGAACTGTGTCTCGCCGGGGCCGATTGCGACGGAGATGTTTATGGCGGGGAAGAGCGAGGAGGAGGTGAAGAGAGTGGCGGAAGAATGCCCAATGGGGCGGCTGGGTGAGGGCATGGATGTGGCTCCGTTGGTGGCCTTTTTGGCTTCAGATTCCGGCGGGTGGGTTAATGGCCAAGTTATTAGAGTTAATGGTGGTATGATTTGAAATTCACCCTTTACTCTAATGGACTCCTAAAATATTTGGACAAATTACAAAAATAATTACAAAAATAAACTGCGTGTAAATTGAACTTTTAAATTTATAGGTCTAAAATTAGACTCTCAAATTTACTATATTTAAATTGAACTTTAGGTGATAAAATTTGAAACTTTAAATTTAAGTCATTTTGGAAATGATTGGAGTATTATAACAACGACTCAAAATGATTTTTGAAATATTTTTTTAAAATGAGTTTAAATAAAAATATTTCTTTTGAAAAATATATTTTTTTCTCATCAATCTAAATACAATTATTTAAATTTAATGATCCAAGATATATATTCGAGAGGACTCAATTTTTCTATTGAAAATTGATAGAATTACAATTAGACCATGCTTTGGAGGTTCTTTTTTGGAATTTGCCCTAGTTTTCTTCCAGGTGGACAAATGGATACATCACAATTTAATTTTGAAATAAATAAAGTGGTTGTCTTTAAATATTGTTGTTCTAATACCTTTGTTTTTAAAATTTATGATTTTCCATATTTGCAAAGTAAGTTTCTAGCAGAGTTAAATTATCGTATTCAAAATTAAATCTTCACCTCCATGTACGTTAACACACGTAACAATGATGTATTTTAAATTAGCTTGGTATAATATGGTTTACCAATATGATATATATCAATTATTTGTCAATGACCAAAATGATATATAGTAGTTTTAGCGATGTATCCAAGAAACATATTTTACAAGGATTATGATTCCATCTCGTAGAACCATCAATTTCTATTATAAAAATATAATTAACATTAAGTTGAAGTGATAAATAATTCTTAATCTATTTTAGAGATCCGCAAATCGAATTGTATGTTACATACTATTACACATTATATATATTAGTTAGAAATGCTAAATCAGTATAATTTAGATAAACTTACAAAAAAAAGAAAAAAAAATCTAAAAACAAGTTGCAAATAAAAAGTGAAAAAAATCTAAAAACAAGTTGCAAATAAAAAGTGTAGCTGAAGTGAGCGCAACTCACAATAATTAACAAGTTCTATTAAAAAAATAGGGTATATTATTAATTATAAATGATTAATATAGAAGTTAATTAGTAATTGTTATTTGTTATCGCATAAGTTGATCTAATCACATACATACATATATTTACTATCATCATAATTGCATATTTATTACACTCGGAGAAAGAATGAGATGGAATCATTGTTTATTTATTTACTATGAAATGGATATTTTGTGGATCACAAGCATTTCTTTAGGAAAATTCAATTTTAAGAATACTTTTTTCTAGCATCATGACAAGAATGTAAATTTACAATGTGAAAGACAATGAAGAAAGCAATGATGGAACCAAAAACATATGGAGGAAAGAGAGATTCAACCATGATTATATTCAACCTTCTATGAGGCTTAAACCATTAAATCTATATATGTTTATAGTTAATGTGAAGTTGAATAAAAACACAATCTAATTATCTAAAGATTTTGCCCTATGTCAAGAATACAAAATAAGGTCTATCTCTAAGCTCTTTTACGGGATTGATTTTATGAAAATCATATTTTATTTAACCATTTGAGTATTAAATTCATCTTTTGTACACTAATCTAGGTGATCAATCTACACTAATAACATAAAAGCAACTCAATAAAAGCAGACAGTATTACGAGAATGAGAAAAGTCACTTTATTTTACATTATAGATTTTTTCTCCTCCTTTAAATTCTTATTTGAAATCCAAAGGAAGATTTAGGTCATAATAAAAGAAAATAAATACAATGAATGTAGTAAATAATGTAATAGAAGTAGAGAAACAAGACAATAGATGAACTAAAACTCAAGAGAAAGAACTTCAGCATTAACTTACAATAATGAAGTAATTTGGTAGAAATTAAAAAAAAAAAAAAAAAAAAAAGACTGGAACTTGAATAAAACAAAAAAGATAGATTGAATAACAATGTAAACTGAATGGATAAATTTGAACAAATCGATAATCAAAGGTTATAGGCTAGTCCAAACCTAGCCCAGGCTCAATTTATTCGACTTCAACATGTTAGTCAATCCAATGGACTTACGGTTGAATCAAACCAAATAAGTATGTGTATATATTTCTTTATATATTAAAAAATAACTATTTTTTTAGTATATTTTTATAATTTAGATATATCATAGTTTTTACTTAACATATATTTTTAAAAAAAAAGTTTAAAAATTAATTTAAAAACTGAAGAAAAATAAATACTAAATGATTCTTAATAATATCAATAATTTTATTAGAAAAAGTAATAAAAATAAAAAATAATTATAACTAATTAATTAAAAATTGAGTTTTAATAAAATTTAATAACATGAAAATTTAAATACATATATATCTTAAATAATTAATTTAATGAATTCTTCCAATGGACTGATTCAAGTTCGACCCAAGCTCGACACACAAACATTAGTCCATTGAACCAAGTCCAAAAAGTTGGACCATTGACTTGACTACTGAAAATTGAATCAACCCGTCCAAAAAATATTGTAGGCTCATTGGAATTGAGCCTGATCAAGCTTTTTAGGGTCAAGACAGGAACTCAATGATAAAGGTGAGTTACATTGTTATTTATAGTATCATGGTCTTTCTCCCAACATAGTTAGATTGGAAGGATAAAAGTGAAGAAAAAGTCAATTAAATTGGAAGGATAAATTGGGATGAGGCGACCTGTGGATTTTGGTACATTTCTCAATTAAATTAGAAAGATTTAGGGAATTGACCTACTTGGCAAGCAATATTTCACAAAAATACTAAACTTTAATAATATTCTAAAATTAGCTTTTTGCATAATTGTAGGATAATTTTGACTTTTTGGTGCATTTTTTCTCATATTTGATTTTCATATTATTTTATAACTAAAATATTAAAAAAAAAAAAAATCAATCTGAATTTAATATTAATTATTTAGAAATTTTATTTTTGGAATAAAACATTAATCACACTATATATCATCATTAAATTTAAATTGTCATTTAATAATCTTTTATTTTATTTATTAACTAATATGATATATATTCCTAAAGTTAAGGAATATAATAGTTACATCCTCTCTCATATTTAATTTTCATATTATTTTATAATAAAATATTAAAAATATTATTTTATTTTGTTGTTATAAATGATATTTTTTTTCCAAGTATTACAAATTTGTCCTTTTTATTTTTCTTTTTTGCAGACTTCAAATTTTGACTTAATATTTAGAATCTCTAAATATGGGTACGAATATTTTTATTGTTTCGTTTCTTATAAATTTATACGAGGGTTATCTCAAATATATACAATGTTATTTTAAATATATACGAGGTTAATTCCAAATCCATTTAGAACAATTACAAATTTAATATTGTTATATAATATATACTGCATATTTTAATTTTAGTCTCATTTTATTAAGATACATACTTTGTCATATATACACGTGAATATTATACTAAGATAGATAACATCTTCAAATTATTTGAAATAAACTTATATATATTTGAAATTGAAAATAAAATAATATACAAATAAACCTCATATATACTATGCATTATAGCTCACATGACTTTCATGTGTGAGTTTTAGAAAAAAAAAAATCATTTAATGCATGTGAATATGATATATTGTTTCAAAGATTTGATCTTGGAAATAAAATAGTTTTGCAAAAAAACCATTTCATGCACGTGAATATGATAAAATTTCTTTCGCTATGTGTCTTTTCTTATACCTATTTTCTTCTTATTATTATTTTTCAAGTTTTCTAAAATTCATGGAAGGTGATAGACATATTTGCTATATTTTTATGTAATATTTCATCTCATAGGTTATTCATAAAGAAAATAAAAAGTTTAAGACAATTTTATAATAAACCTATTTAATTAGATTATATGGGTACAAAACTCATTAAATTTTAGGCCCAAGACCTCCATGAAGTTGGTGGGTAGGCCATGCCGCCAGATGATTTAACACCCTCGAGACAAAGGAAGTCCCCCAAAAGTTACATTTTAAAATCAAAACTATGGTATTATCAAAGTGGCATCGTAGTGGACATGACACTCTAAGTCGATATCTTATCCTTGTAAATGTATACCATTTTTTTTTAATACAAAGTCTTAGCTATATTTCTAATAATTTAGGGGTTGTTTTGGATGTTGAATTAGTTATTATAATCAATAGTTTTTATAGTATATGGGTTATAATAATATAATTTGAGGTGCATGTTATTTTAGTATGAGTTACAAATGAGGAGAGAGAATGATTACAAAATAGTACACGTCATAGACAATTAGAGTTTTCAAATAGTTTTACTATAGCTAAATGTGAGTTATAACAATGAGACAGTTGCAAAAATAACAATCAAATTCAAAATATTAACAAATATAACACATTGCAAAAAAATTTGTAGATACACAGCAAAATTTGGATTTACCTCTTGAGGTTTCTAAGTGATAGACCATATTACTAATAAGAGTTTATTAGTGATAGAGGCTATCATTGGGTGGAGTATACTACTAATAGATTTTGCTATATTTGCAATTCTTTAAAAAATACTTAATTATTATTCTTAAAAGTGCTACCAATTGCGATTACATCATAATACTTGATAAGTTCAACTATTATAAAGGGAGGCCCAAGCATTGAGTGGACTGGGTAGACAAGTTGGAGGCCCAAACACCCCTCTTATTGAGTATGGGGTTTTTGTAGTTTAAATAGATGATTTTTATTTTTCAACCAATGTTTAAAAAACATAAATGAAAGTACATGAATGTTTAGTATTTACATATCAATACATGAGTTTATTTTTGAATGAAAATACATAAACAAAAAACAAAAAGAGAAACAAAAAGTACAAAGGTCCAAAATGAACGTTTTAAAAGTCAAATGAACAAAAGCTAAAAATACAAGAAGAACCAATATAGTATTACACCAAAACTACTTAAATTGAGAATAAGATTAAAAGAATACAGAACAATTGGTGTAGTTGTGGATAGAAAAAGGTCACTACAACTATGTTTTTACAGAGAGAGAGAGAGAGAGAGATGGGGACGTTGATTTGAATGATTATGTTAGTTACTAAAAGCAAACCATCGTAATCTGCCGACAGAAAAAAGAGTCCAAAACCAATTCATAAACATCATCACCACCACACACTATTTACTGCTACACACATTCATACTTCACACTCTTGCAATTATTATTGCATTTCCTCTCTCTCCCTCTCTTCCCTTTGCTGTTGCTTCCATTCCCCGTGGATTACCAACCGGAAATGGCGTCGGTTAACAGCGAATACGAGCAAGACGACTGTTCTAAACTTGGTGCCGAGTTTTCTTCCACTCTCGATGATCACCTCTATTCTTCACAGGCGACGACAATGGTATGTCATTTTAAAATCCATTGCTTTTCTTTGCTTTGCTTGCCTTGTTCTCATCTCACCAATGTTGAGTTTCATTTGATGAAACAGGATGTTGATGTAAGCTTGGAGTGGCTGTCAGCATTTGTGGAAGAATGCTTATCAACCAAAGGAAGCACCCTCCCCCTCCCACCTCCACAACTATCCACACAGCTTAACGATCCCCCTACAAAACCAACTTCACTTTCTCAGCCCGCATTCCCTTCTTCCAACTCGTCGTTCATCCACTTTCCTGCAGTCCCCGGCAAGGCCAGAAGCAAGAGAAGACGACGAGTGCCCTCCAAAAGGATCATTCTCCCTCTCGTTGGTAGACAGCTCCATCAACTAAACCTGCTGCAGAACAAACAGTCCTTACAGTTAACATCCTCTACAGACCCCCTTCTGTTGCAACAGACCTATTGGTTGGCCGATAGCGAGCTCTTACTTCCACCTAAGGTTCAAGGAGGAGGAGAAAGAGAGATGGTAGACATGGATCAGATAGAGCCAACAGCCAAGAAGAGTTTGAAGAAGCAGCAGCAACAGGGTGCAGGGAGTGGGAGGAGATGCAGCCATTGTCAAGCACAGAGGACTCCACAGTGGAGAAGTGGACCACTGGGGCCCAAGACATTATGCAATGCATGTGGAGTTAGATACAAAAAGTCAGGAAGATTATTACCAGAGTATAGACCAGCCAACAGCCCTACTTTTGTGAGTTTATTGCATTCCAATTCACACAAGAGAGTTATGGAGATGAGAATGATGAATGCCTCTTCTTCTACTTCAACTACCTTTCCCTCCTCTTCGTAACACCTACTACCGACACGACTCTGAAGCTGCAACACAATTTGGTTCCCCATTGTAAACTACCCTTTCTATTCAAATTAGAGTATTGCAGCTCCTCACATTCAACTCTCAAGCGCACATGAACCGTCATCACGTCCAATTTCTAGCATAATAGACTGATTACTACTTAGAGTACTAAGTAATTACATTTATTTACATTATTTATTCACTTGACGGATTCGTACAGTTCATCGGGAATAGTTACATCCATGATCCATTAATTCCTCTTTTCATATGCACTATTCCACCAAGTCAAAATGCAGAACAGATAAAAGATTCAATGAAAATTCCAAGTCATACATACAATATGCACATGACCATGATGAGAACCACAATAGCGATTGAATAGAATCAATCAATTAATCGATAACTTTAATGTAAACCTACGAATACATTAGAAAAAATTGAAGTAAAAAAGTAATAGAATGGGACATTATCATAAAGTATCTACAGAAGCAAATTATAGCAACAGTGCTGTGAATAACAAGGCCATAGATGCTAAACTAACAAATGAAGCACCATGGGACGGGGGCGAGGAAGATAACTGGATGATGAAATTGCAAGTACCTTGCGAAAGATTCCGTGAGGTTATTGTGGCTAAACCTTGGAAATTACAGGCCAATTCATCTTGATTTTGGACCTGGAAATACATATTAAATGCATAAGAAGCATTCCCATTAGCATCCAAATTATTGCAAGAAGATCCATATCCAAGGGAAGTGCAATCTGAGAAGGTGCACGCATAATCTATGTTATCAGCAAGTTTGCTTAGATCCTTTGCATTTGGATCGAACATACACCACTTCTGAGGAAGATACTGAACATTCTGCGCTCCCACAAGTAGTTTGTTTTGGCCCTGACCAGAAAGATCCATGGCAAACTTTGGCTGACCATCATACCCGAAAATACCCCAATGCCGCTCGAAATTTCCTGGAGCAATGCTCTTGCCATTTTCATCCAGAAAACTGAACAAGTATACTTCAATAAATACAGGCCTCAGTGGGGTGCCCTTGTTGGCTGCAAGCCTTGGTAGAAGGCCATTGTAAAATCTGTAAGCATTGCCGGCATTGGCATTCTTGTCACCATCAGTTGGCCATCCAACCTCGCCAACTAGAATGGGCATGTCCCCAAGTCCAACAGCTTTCAGAGACGAAACTAAGGTATCAAAGTTGGCATCGAAAACATTGGTATACTGAATCCCAGTGCCAATGTCAACAACAGGATTACTGGCACCATCGAAGAAAGCATAGTCGAAAGGGAAGTTGTCATTGCCATAGAGACTAAGAAAAGGGTAAATGTTTACAGTAAAAGGTGCATTGTTTTTGTTTAGAAACTGGACAATTTCAGTCATGAGTCCATTAATATCACTGCGAAACCTACCGGCAGATGGATACGGGCTATTAACCGGGGAGTTGTAAACATCAGCATTTAAGGGCACCGTCGCCTTGATGGAATCTCCATGACCCGCCTCATTGAGCGCATTTTGAATATTTTGAAGGGCTGGAAAGGTAACATTCAAGAATGATCCATTATAGGATGACAGAAATGGTTCATTCCCAACAGCAACATATCTGAACAAGATCAGCATAGTAAGAAAAGGTTAGTTTTATGCTCATAACCCCAAGACAAAATCAACAATCGCAAACCCATCCAATCTTCTGATTTAAACATCAACAACAAGTGAACAACTCAAATCAAAGATAATGAAACTTCCCAAGAGATTGATCAAAGCTATAAGTACTCAAACACAGTTTCTTTTTTTTGTTTGTCTTTCATGATTTATTTATTTATGTGCAGGCTGATAAAATATTATACTCATATGTACTCGTTCAATTGGATGTAGTTGATGCAGCGAGAAATACAAGAATCTCCACCAAAAAGGCTCTTATACCTTAAAGACTCCATGATAAGAGAACTAGTTCCATCCAAAGAGATAAAGTTGTTCTCTTGCAAGGATGTTTGCACAAAGAATTGCTATCCGTACTTTAATCTTTGGTATTTATTAAATAAGAAAACGACAGGCATCTATTTAACGAAAAGATTTGGCATGCACTATAATCATACATATTATTGATTTATTTGAAGAAATTTAAAATCGAGTTTCATAGGAAATCAACTGAGCTGAATTCATGAGCAGGAAAGATCAACCCATTCAAGGATTCTTGGTCAAAGTAAACCACATCCACAACCTGTTGTTAAATAGATAAGAACTTTCCACCAGACGCTGAAGCTGGCAAGCCAACGATTCATACATATATATATGGATTAGAGCCAACGATCCATATATTATTTTATGATTAGCTTAATCAGAAAAGTCAATGCTTGCAAAAGAAAAAAGAACTTTTAAATGGATTTCCGAAACCCATCTCAGGAAAAAAATTTCAAACCATGTTTCTCAGATTGCTAATAAATAGAAGAGACGTATTTTAATCTTCAACAATAAATTAAAAAATTCAAACAACCATCCAAATGATTGCAAAATTGACCACCTATATGCAAACCCAGTTACTTCCTCAGATAACATAACTATCTACATGGGGATGAGGATTTGCAAGATCCAAAGAAAAACAGAACAGGCTTAGTATAAAAAGTAAAGCAGAAAAGATCAAAACAAAGGAAACACAATCAATTTTCTGTGGATTGAAACAGTTATAGAAAGTGGAATTAATTACTTGATGGTAACTCCTCCATCAAAGCTGTAACGGGTGACATTCCTCTGCACCCATTGCTTAGCTCGATTGTAGTCTCCCATGGCGGAAAGTTGATCATTAGGAATGGCAACCATGACCTCAATACCAGTCCCAGCCAGAGCACCCATGGAGGACTGATCTGCATCAAACAGCTTCACTTTCTTAATCCCATTATCCTTAAACATCTGCACAACAGTCTTAGGGGGTAATTTATGATTGGCCATGGTTCCCCAATTAACTCCAAGACCTTCAACACAGCAACCCAAAACCCCAACCAACAAAACCCACTTCAGGAACCCTAATCTTCCCATTTTCCCACCTCTCTCACAACCAACAAAAGGGAGAAAAGGAATCCAATAACAAAGGCAATGATACCCAGATGAACTTCAAAAGGAAAGCAAATGAAAGTGATCTCAATGGATTGATTACAGAAAAGGAGAAAGAGAGAAAAAAAAAAAAAAAAAACTCAGCGTTTTCTCTGTTCCCCTGATTTGGTGTTGATGGCGGCTTGGTAAAACCGAAGATCCAGCGATATTTTCCCCGCACGACTATAGAGATCGTGATAGAGAGAGAGAAAAGAATCCAATAAAGCGATGAAGAAGAAAGTAGAGCAAAAGCTAAGAATTATCACTACGAATAAAGTTAAGTACACGATAGAAGAAAAGGATGAGAATTTCAATTCTCTCTCGATCTTGAATGGAAATAGAACGAGAGGAGGGGAACAGAAACAAACCCAAATCAGGAAAAACTGAGAAAAGAGGAGGGTTAGAGTGAAACAGAGCAAAAGGAAGAAGAGCAAGAATAGCCACAAAAAAGGACGAACAAGGAACAAATCAAACAAAGAGAGAAGAATATATTGTGGGGGTTGTGGGATTGTTATTGGATTAAGAAAACAGAATGAAAGAGGAAGGTATGAATCCAATGCAGTATTGAAAAAACGTGAAGCTGAAAAAGATGAACACCACAACCGCCAGCAGAGAAAGTGGAGAGTGGGAAAGGAAAAATTCAGAGATGGGTATGTGAGAGAGATAGAAATATAAGATAAATGGGGCCCCTCAACGGTTATAATTCAATGGAGAATTAAACAATTAGTATAATGGGAACAAGCAGAAGAAGAAGATGAAGATGAAGAAGAAGAAGAAGAAGAAGGAGCGTTGTGATTTGAAGAACAAAAAGAAAAGAGGAAAAAGTTAAAAGAAACTGGTGACATGTGATTGGAAAAAGGATTGAAAATTCAAAATGAAAAGGGAAAGGCTTTTGCTCTCTCTCTCTCTCGTATGGGTTTGTGTGGAAATTGGCGTTGGAAAGCGAAACAGATGAATCAGGTTCTCTCTCCCTCTTGTGCAACACAGCAGTACCTGTACCAGTTATGTTTGAGATTTTATTTACGTTAACCTTAACCCCCAATGAAGGAAAACAAAGATGAAAACAAAAATAATATATATATATATTTCCCTTCTATTTCTTATACTTTGGTTATAAATTTAGGATTAAACTACCAAAAATATACTTTTCCTTTGTGTAAAAAACAATCTTACTTCACTTCGTCATTCTTAGTAATTGACGTGATCTTTTTTCTTGAAAGTTTAAGGTTCGATTTTTTATCTTTTTTAGTGTTGTACTAAAAACTTATAAAATTTGCATATTAAAGATTCAATTTCACATCTCACATATCGTAAAACAAAAAGAAACTTTATTTTTTTGAGAAAAAAATTAGTACACCCTCACTAGATCTAGAAGAAAATTTCTAGTACTTCTTCCATTATGTTTTTAAAAATAGAATAAGACCCACTGACATTAATGTAAGATTCATTAGTATTTATGAAGACAAATATATAGTGTGAACAAATGGTGTAATACTCCCTAATGCTAGAAAATTTCTCATAGATCTCTTGAGAAAATTTCTAAATTATCGTATTCTCTTTGTTCACATCATATATTTATTTGCATAAATATTAGTAAAGTCCACATTAATGTTAATGAGTCTTAGTTCCACTTTATCTTTAAAAGCATATTATACGACACAAATAAGTGAATGAGTTCAAAAATTCTATGGTATTTGAGTAGACCACAAATTCAAAATTACACTTGAAACAACATTTGAAGTCACTATTACATGTCCCAATTTTCATCTAATATCTTAATTGGTTTCTACTACAATGTTAGTTTTGAAATATTTAAGAAAGTTCAAGAATAATAATACTACTATTGGAATAATAAAAGGGTGTTTTCAAAAATAGAAAAATTGTTGAAAATAATTACAAAAATAACAAAATTTTATTTTCTATATGTGATAGACTGTGATAGATCACCCAAATAGATATCTATGAGTGTTTATCTGTTAAAGCCATAGATGTCTATCTGGGTATATTGTAGTCTATCACAGATAAAAAATGAAATTTTGCTATATATGTAAATAATTTGATTCTTTTTATTTATAATAATTTTGTACTAATAAAAATATTTTTGAAATAAGTGGTAAAGAGGGTAAATTTTGTAATTTTGCGTAAATTTATGCTCTAATTTTTTTTTTTTTTTTTACAGTGCTATCTGGTTGGTTTTCAAATTTTAATTATGTTTTAAACCCTTAATTTTGATTTTACAGTTACTGTTGTTAGTATTAATGTTTAAATATTGTTTCTAAAAAAAAAAAAAATGCATATTGATGTGGCAAGCAATGAAAGATTTTATTCATTTAAACATACCTATAGTGGCTAAACAATTCTCAGTTTGGCCACACATTGATTGATTTAGGAGCAATAAGTATTATTATTATTATTTTTTCTTTAATATAATTGAAATAAGAGAATTTGAATAGTAGGCCTCATGATCACTTAACAATTTAGCTATGTTCACTTTGACATACGCAAAAGGAACAATAATTTGACACAACAATGTGTGACTTAAATAAGTGAGATAACTACTAGCTAAATAGAATAAATATGAACAAGCAAAAATAGAAGCAATAGTTTACACGCATATACAAGTCCTATGAAATCATTATTCTCATTTTACAAACGAATCAATTTAATTATTACATTTACATTTAAATGGTAGTAGGACCAACCTCAATATAATAATTAGTTAAGACATATGAATCTATGCTTATATCGCGATGTCAAAGATTATAATATTTTCATTTTCTATATGTCGTTGGATTAAAAAGATGTATTAATGGTAAAATTTTAATACAATTAAAACGTTAAATTTTAGAGGGATGTCATTAAAATATTTCAAATAGACTAAATAGTCCTAAGCAGCATTTTTGTATATAACAAAAAGACATTTTTGTGTATATATACATATAGAAAAAAGGGACTTGAAACGGCAAACCCAAAACCGCGTATGAAGATTGGAGAGGCATTTAATATAATTTAAATAATAATACAAAGTATAATACGAAAAAAGAGATAAATATAATAATAATAATAATAATAATAATAAGGAAAATAGAAGGAAGGAAAGGGATAAAATGGTAATGTGATTGGGGATGAAGAAAAGGAAAGGAGAGAAAAGGTAGCCCACTTTCCTTGTCTTTTACTTAAAAGGCGAATGAATGATAAGATTCTGAAGAAGAAAAATGGGTGACGTGGCCCCAAAGGATATAATCGTCATTTCATATGTGCCTGTGTGTACTAGAGGTCGGTCGCCGACGCAATCACATAATTTAGTTATTATATAATGAATTATAATATAAAGTTTGTATATTTGGATTACATTTTAATCTAAACTCGCACGTGATGGACATGGTGGAACACGAGGAATCAGATTTACTTCTCTTATTTTTAAGGGAGATTCAACATTCTCTTCATTAAAAAAATAAAAAATAAAAAAATAAAAAATAAAAGTTCAACATGGCAAGGCTCACTCCACTCTCCCCATCAACCTTAATTTCCATTATTATTATTATTATTATTTTGGAGAATTCGAACCACAAACCTATTAATCCTTAATGACTCAACACATACTTATGTTAGTTGAGCTAAACTCGTTTTAATATAATTTCTGTTATTACTTCGACAATGAATCGTTGATCTTTATCATTGTTCTTCTTAATAGATTTTTCTCATTCTTTCAATAATAAATAATACACAACTAAGTGTTGGTGGATGATATTTACTTAAATTTATTATTTATTATTATTTTGATTAAAAACTATATTGACATATTTTTAATAATGTCTTTTAATTAGTTAAAAATATGAAAAAAAAATATATATGTAATTCATATTTTGATAATTGTTGTCTCTAATAAACAACATCAATGGACTTCTCTTTTCCATTCCAGACAATTCCTACTAAACACAACAAAGATATAACCTTCTATTTCGACTAATAGAAAGGGATAGGGAATTTACCCCAATTTGTTTTAAAATGGAAAAACGAATATATAGTTTAGAATACCAATATGATTCCTGTCTTTTAAGACTTATTTTGCCAAACACAACTAGTGAAGACATTAGAACTTTTACTAAAACGTGAAAATATTTGTATTGGAGATTTCTTCTATATGGTCCTTAATAAATCTTCAAAGTTAAGAATGTCCCAATTTGAACCACAATTATGTTAGCTTAAATATTTGGAACTAGTCTAATACATTATTACATGAAAAATAAAATATTATCATAGATACCTAAATTAGATCATCAAACATCTATAAATTCAAAGTTGATACAATTCATAGCGATTAAGTACTAAGCTGCACCTAGTCCCGTGCTCCCTCTCCTTTACAAACAAAGAAAAAATTAAAGAAAAAATCATTTTAAAAAAATAAAAAATGACCCATGACACATTTTTATTAGATTCTAGTCGAGCTGCACAGAAGATGAATGTGACAGTTTTTCTCCAAGCAAAATCCCATTAGAAAATTGTATCTATCAAGCAAAATCCCATTAGAAAATTGTATCTATCAATTGATGATTATTTATTTTATGATGCTAGTGATGAATTGCTTTGTGTAAACACTTTTGAGAATCTCATAAAGAGTTAAAACTAAAAGGGACAAGATTCCTTTGCAACGGAGGATGCCTCCTAAAAGTGGTGACCAATTCTCAATCTCGAGTCGTAATGAGACAATTAAATATTCAAAATTATTCAATATTTAGCATAAAAATTAATTTAAAAATTGCATTTTGGCCAAGTCAGATCACGACTCTATTAAAAAAATTAGTATCATAACCAAATAAAGGTATTTTAATATTCAAACATGTGAACCATTAAACTTCACTTTGAAATAGGCAATTTTATCAACCTATATTTTCGTAATATAGACAATTGAATAGGCATGTCACATAATTTTATGTTTAGGTAAGCCTTGTCGTAGTATGCCCTAACGAAGTCATGAAAATTTGAATTTTCTAATTTGAAAAACTATAACTAAATAAGAGGACAAGACTGTTCTCAGCTGTTCCTTTTGGAACAAGTAAAATTAAGACAAGCCAAAAAATTATAAAAAAAATAATAATAATAATAATGATGATTCTTAGGTGGAAAAAAAAAGGGAAAAACAAAACTTTATCGAGGAAAGTCAATTTTGAGATGGGCCACCCACAGCCACACCATTCCAAAACTAAGCACATAAAAAATCAAGTTTTCATGTTCAATTAGAAGACATTAAGCCTCACATCCCTGCGATTAGTGACCTAATAAATCATAATAATAAGGTTTAAATATTACTTTGATCCTTATACTTTTGGTTTTCATTCATTTTAGTCTCTATGCTTTTAACTTTAGTTCATTTTAGTCTGGTTCATTTTGATCATTGTACTTTAAAAAAGTGACTATTTTGGTCCATTCATTTTCATTTTAAGGGATCAAAATAGTTGTTTTTTTAAAATTCAAGGACAAAAATGAACCAAAGTTGAAAGTACAAGGACCAAAATGAACAAAAATTAAAAATATAGGGAACAAAATGAACAATTTAAAAGTAAACAAACCAAAATAAACCAAGGCCAAAATATAAGAGTCAAAGTAGTATTTAAACCGAACAATCACTACTATGAACATAAATAACAAAAATTGTTTATTTGTACTGGCCAACTAATAATTTCAAGGCACTAGTAATAAATTGCATCAGAAATCAAATAAACATTCCTCCATACTTTCCCATCAATTCATCCATGCACCAAAAAGTTGAGAAGGTATCTGAGAAAAAGGGTTATCCTTACACCGTAAAAGGCCCATGTATTCACATGATAGGCCCATACTTCTTAAAACTTAGAGGTACTGTTAAATGCTTCTTGAGAATATTTATTACAGGGAAACAACTATGGATCTTGGAAATCAAAATCATTAAATACGACCCAGACAAGTTGTCAAGACTAAAGCTAAGGTGAAATTTAATTCATTTTCTCCTGGGCTTGTTGTAGCTTAGGAAATTCTAAGTTCTCACTCCAAAGTCTATTACAAAAAGGCTTAGTAAAGGGTTCTGATCTGATCCAATGAACACAAGAAAAAGACATATTATAAGGGAAGGCATGTTAATATGATATCTTTATAACTGATTACCATGTGTCCTTTACAATTAAAAAGAGAAAGGAAAACAAGAAGGCTAAGTCAACCACTGCCTGCAACCTTCCCTGACAATGAACCTGCAACAAAAAACGAAAATAATGATGATCAAATTGACATTTATACTAATTCAAACTGCAAAATCTGAACTACACAAAATAAGTAACCATTATGTGAAAGTTCAATACAAAGTGGAAATAATTCAATCTAAAGAAGAAACGAGACTTCACCAAAGACTAAAAGGTGCTGACTTCCATTCTTTTCACCCATTACCCACTATAATTAATACAAGTACTTGTCAGGCTACGGATATATATCTCTTTCTAGTTTCTGTAAAACAAGAAAAGAGTTAGCACTTCAAAAGGATGGGGAAACAGTTCAAACCTGGGAAAGCTTAGGATCACTTGATCAAAGCCGTTACAACCTCTATATATTGAGTTCATCTTCGAGGTAGTTATACTCAAAAGTGAACTCAGTTTTAATCCTTTGGCACCTACAGTACAGAAATAATTCAAATATAGTTACCAACATAATACACATAAGTAATAGTTTTGTAACATATCCATAAGAGTAGAACTGGACTGTTCATGTTATAAAACACAAGATCACACCTTACATTTACACAAGTCAACAAGAAATGAGGTGCCAAACAGAAAAGTTGGTGAGATTAATAAGTAAACATACCATCCATGTTGTAGGTCATCATTATTAACATGGAAATCGAAGTACACATAAGTTCCTTGCTCATATTCATCTGTAGCAACTTTTGGCTCTTCATGTCGTTGAAACCATGTCTGATATTTTCTGTGGTATCTCCAAGATTGCTTCTTTAATTCTCTAGCAGCCAAATATTGTTGATAGGTGTTCTGCAGTCCAGCACATGATTAAACTCATTGTCAAAGAATAGCATTACATGAAAAGATAGAGAGTAATACCGGTTGATAGTAAAATGCAAAGAACAATGTGTCAGTGCCATAGGTCTCTAGACCTAATCGGTCCCATAAAGCAGGATTGTTTATAATAGGGGCCTGTACTTGAGGATAGCTCGGAGGAGTAATTGCAGGGTGCCTCTGCAGATGAGATAAGTTTAGAGTTAAGATAAACTCTATGGAATAAAGTAAATAAAACAAAGAAATATGCATCTGAACTGGAGTATAGCTCCTTGGACGCTCTGAGTCTTTTGGCTGAGGTAGCTTGTAGAATGCAGCTTCAAGCATTTGCAAATTATAAAATTGATCATGCATTCCTCCAGTAGTCATCGAGGACCCACCAAGGTTATCACCAATGGCACCCAAGTCAGAAACACTTCTTCGGCCAATGACACCAAGACCTCCAGAAGGTTGGCCAGGCTGCAAAGGTTGACCAGGAGAAAGGTCATCATCTCTCGACACTGAAGCTGTCTCAGTCAATGATCCAACCTACACCATACAGATGGTGGAAATTCAGATCGCTGGTTTGATTATCAAGTGATACAATTTTTAAAACAAATAATTTAATTAAAAAAATTAGATAAAAAAGCTCTCACAAAAGTTATTAATGTATAAACATTTTCCAATTGATTTAGAAAAAGAAATGGAATAATCACATAAAGTATTTTACACTCCAAGAAAAGACAACAAAACAACTTTTCATTGATATGATGAAAAGAGACTAACGCTCAAAGATACAAGTACCCTTAAGACGAGAACAAAATAAAAAAACTTTTCATTGATACGATGAACAAAACTTTTAGAAGCAGACCAGTTTTCAACGATCTCATTAGCCAACCCCAGCCTTGAGAATAGTATGCTATAAGTAAGGGCATAAGGGTAATTGGCTAGGGAATTAGTTTGTGTACTTGGTTATAAATGGAGGGAAGGGGATTAAGGAAAGGCAGACGATTGTTGAGTGATTTAGGGCTTAGTTTAGCATACTCAAGAGGGGAGGTTCCAAGTGCCTTAAACTTGGTTTATCTTGTAGTTCTTCATCCTTTATATTTCAATATATTTCTGTACCTAATCCTAGTTAGGAGGTATCCGCAAGTAAATTGAACATCCTTTATATTTCAATTGTTGAGTGATTTAGAGCTTGAGTTAGCATACCCAAGAGGGAAGGTTCTAAGTGCCTTAAACTTGGTTTATCTTGTAGTTTTTCATCTTTTATATTTTAATATATTTCCATTCTTAATCTTAGTTAGGAGGTATCTGCAAGTGAACTGAATATCCAAAAAATTTGTTTGCCTTGAACTTGGTTTCCCTTGTAGTTCTTTATCCTTAATATTTCAATATATTTCCTTTCCTACTCCTAGTTGGGAGGTATTCTCCTTTATATTTCAATATATTTCCTTTCCTACTCCTAGTTGGGAGGTATCTCCAAGTAAATTGAACATCCTTTTTTTTCCAATTATTGATTGATTTAGGGCTCAGGTTAGCATACTCAAGAGAGGAGGTTCTAAGTGCCTTAAACTTGGCTTATCTTGTAGTTCTTCATCCTTTATGTTTCAATATATTTCCATTCTTAATCCTAGTTACAAGGTATGGACAAGTAAACTGAACATCCAACAAATTTGCTTGACTATTTTCATTTATGTAGAAGCTCTAAGCAAACGTTAGGAGTTCTAGACATGGTCTCTTTAATATACAGGTTCATATTGTATATGTAATGTAATAGCATTTAACAACCTGTATGACAATGAACGAATGCACTGAAGTATTGATGAATATGATAGATTAGAAATAAGACGTACTGGAGTATCTACTGGATATGATCCTTTTAAATCATCATCGCTCATCAGATTCTTTCCAAGGACAGAACCAGCAGAAGACTCAGTAGTATCCTCAGGTAAACTTTGCTGCTGTTGCTGCTGCTGCTCCTCTTCAACTTTTGAATGGACAACATCTGCATTGCACAAGAATTTATCGTCAGTCTTGCTTTCTTAATTCCATGAGAAAACATAAACATTTTCAGTTATAGATATCTCATTTCTTGAATGGTAAAGGAAGGATAACTTAGAAAATATGTGGCAATGCACATCATCAAGAGGCTAAAGATTTAACTGGATCCATCAGTTCCCTAAATCTCTCAATAATCTCTCAAATTTTGGTAGTCATGTTTTCTCTCTCCCCTATCTCCTCCCCCCCATCCACCACCCCATCCTTCTCCCAGGAATCTGCAACCATGACATTGACCTTTAACCCCCGACGACCGTCCTTCACCATGCCTAGACCTCAGTTGACCAGATTGTTAACACGTGAAAGAAAAACAATAATGAGATCTCATTTTGAAACAGATCCTTATTATTTACAGCAATGTTCAGTACAATATTGGAGATGACACATCCATGGCTTTTTGGTTTGACCTATGGATATGTAATTCTTCCCTCAAACAGAGTTTTCATAATTGTTTTGCTATTGTCGACTTTAATTTTGCATTCATTGCTGATGCATGGAACCGTGGGAACATATCCTATACTCTGAAGTTTAGAAGGAATCTCAAAGATGATGCAATTTTTGAATGGGCCTCCTATATGTAGCTCATCCCAAACATTCAGCTCTCTCATTGATCTGATAACTGAATATGGAAGCTTGACAATAGCACCATCTTCTCCACAAAATCGTTGATGTTCCACCTCTCATCTATCAACACCTCAACTTCAAAGGATAGGGGGCCCAAAACAAATGCCCCTTCTCTCGAGAGTAAAGAAAAATACCCTAAATAGAAACAAATGCCGTCATAATATCTGTTGTTTTCCCCATTGGCAAAGGACAACAACACCCAAGATTGAGGGAGGTGGAACTTCCAATCAGATGTAAGACAAGGTCATTTAACCAAAAGTAAGACAAAAGCCATTAAGTGACAACTCATAGAAGATTTTTTTTTTTTTTTTTTTTTTTTTTGGAAAAGAAGACAGCTCATAGAAGATAACTGGTACAAATGAAGAAACAAGGAGCAAACATCGTCTATCTCCCAACCACTTATGGCCCCAAAAATGTGTTATAGGCCCATCACCTACAAAAACACTGAACAAACTGAGAAAAACAGAAACCCCTTAGCTATCGCTCTCCAAGGATTTCTAGAAGTTCTTCCTCAAACTCCAGCCAAAGGACCATTCAAATGGATGGGAACCATACACAAAAAATAACCTTATGCTACAAATTTTCAAACTCTCGAACAAAGCACCACAACCATTTGTCAATAAGACCCCATTACACGCTTTTCAATAATGGACGCCTAGACCACTCAAGTACAATGGTTTTAGCCATTAGCTCCCACTTTATGGATGAGAGCCTTTCAAGTTTCACCTGCTCAACCCTTTCTCAAAAAAGAGAGGAAGTACATCGGGATTCTGCTCAATAAGGGTGAGTCTACCCCTTGGAGAAAAAACATAATTTCCAAGACGAGAACTGTTTCTGCAACTTCTCTATCACTGGGTTAAAAAAAGATAACTTCCAGGGTTGTTACCAATAGGGATATCCAAGAACGACAAGGAAAAAGGATAGGTATAGCCCACCATGCTCACCTATCCAATTTAAAAGGGTCTCAATTAATGCGAACTAACATGACTTTTTACCTCTCTTAATCTACACCTTTTCTGAAACCTACATTTCACATTCACTGGGGACCCCCCTTCCAGCTTGATTTACATAAGACACTTCCTTCCTCAAGCAAAACAATATCATGCCATCTACAAACAAGAGATGAGATAGAGTCAAACCATCCCTCCTCACTATAAACCCCTTGAGAATGATACCATCCACACCTCTCAAAACAATTCTACTAAAAACACCTCCGACTAAAAGGAAAAGGAAGGATGGGCGTGGATCCCCTGAATCAAACTTCTCAAAGCAATCTCACCTTGCCATTAAGAAAACTAATATATGATTATGGAAAGGGATACTCCCAATGCAAGTGTGTGCTAAAATAGCAACGTTAAGCACCTCAAATCCTCGAGCAAGGTTAAGCACCTCACATCCTCACTAAGCCACTCAATGTAAGTGTGTACATTTTAGTGTGCATGAAGCACACATCTTATTTTTTTTAATAAAGTATCTATGAAATGCTCTCAAAAGATCTCAAATTTCTCCCCCACTTCTTATAAAACCTCTCTTAGATCTTTATTATTATTATTATTATGATGATGATGATGATAATAATAATAATAATAATAAGATTTATCAAGAAAGCTGCGACTTTTAATCAGTAAACCAATCAAGCCAAGGCCCCATTGTGAATGGGGAGTTTAACCTTTTGCCATTTCTAGGAGTGAAGGCCCTTTCTGTGTTTGTTGCTGTTCCATAAGAAGTTTCTATAGAGCTTCTCCAAATGAGAAGAAGCCTTGGATGATAGTTTGAAAAGAAAGAGATTGTTCATGAGAAGATTAGATAAAGTTGCCTGAATCCTCTCCTTTTGAGATGTGAGTGCCCCTCCATCCCTTTAATCATCTCTCCACCTTTTCTAAGATAGGCTCCCAAAAAGTAACCATATGAGGCTTGCCATTAGGGGGTAAACCCAGATATATGGATGCCCATTCTCCAACTTTAAGCCCAAAATCAACAGCCAAGGATGAGACCATGCTGTATTCCATGTTAATGCCAACAATTTCCTATTTCGTGTGATTGATGTGAAGCCCCGAAGCTGCGTTGAAGGAGCTAATAGGAAGAAAGCTTTTCCTTCCAGGAGATGAGAAAAGAATTGTATCGTCTGCAGATTGAAGATGGTTAATGGATAGGGCTCCATTCCCAACTATCAAAGCCCTCTATAATTCCTTTTTTAGCATCCTGATCCAACATTCTACTCAAACAATCAACCACCAAAATAAATAGGAAGAGAGAAAGAGGGTCACCTTGATAAAGACCCCTCGTTGCCTTAATCTTACCCTTAGTTTGCTATTGAATAATATGAAAGGCACCCACAGGGAATGAGGTGAAAGGAATATGAAGCCAAGAAGCAAGATCGTACCAGAATCTTTTGCCCTACTAGTCATTAATCTGGGTAGGATGGTCAAATAAAACATACATTTATATGTGCCCCCACACCCATGCAAAAATTGAATGTGAAGGGAAAACTATAGCGATGGAAGAGCCTTTAACTCATTGGAATATGAAGAAAAGAAGATGGATCATACCAGAATCTTTTGCCCCACTTGTCATTAATGCCTGCTGATTAGACTGCTGGAAGGAATTTGGTTGCTGCTGTAATGAACCAGATGTAACAGCATTTACTCCAGATGCTTGAACTCCAATTCCCAGACCAGCTTGAGAACTAACAGATGAATTTTGGGAGTTGAACTGCAAAAACGATCAAACAAATCACTGATATCAGTGGTACTATTTAAGGATGCCAAATTATGGACAGACTGAACATGGTGATCAACAAGCATAAATACCCACGATAAACATGTACAACTAAGAAAGATTCCACGAAACAATCAAGAAAAGGTTCCCGTTGTATTATGGTCTAATGCAATGGTAAGCTTGTTCAATTTAGTTCAACAAGTAGAGATGGGGATTGAGATTTAAATCTCTGACCTCTTGATTCATCTAATGACTTAACCAGTTGAGCTATACTAAAGTTGACAAATCAGCTTATTTGGTCCCCAAAGAACATGTTTCTCTTTGGACTTCGACTCCTGAATATTAATTTGTTTTCTTTTAACTTCTGTTTTCATATACCAGTTCTTTAAGTGAGCACTTATGCCCCACATACTTTCTTCATACCACATAAAATGTACCACCTTCTATGATTGATCAGGCTATTGCCTCACATGAAGGCCTTATCTTTTAGGCATTTATAAAATGAAGAATTTTACAAGCAAAACTTACACAACCATATCAGAATGCAACTGGAAAAAAGCACTAAACATCAGAGAACATCAATTTTGTCCTTGACCACTGCAGTATCAACCTCACTCTGTCAAAAGCCAGTGAAATAATGGGAAAACATTCCCATGCCTCATTTCTTATTCACCAAAGGGGTTTTATTTACTGTACATTTCTCAACTTTCCCCTGCCATTTGAAGAAAAATTCACAGAAAGATTGATTGATGGAAAAGATATAATCTCTCTCAAGGAGGATGGATGACCTTGTGTAATTCAGTGCTATCATGCATTCCTTTATATCGTATGTCCCTATTTCTTATACCTTCTGCGGTTAGTTTGGAATTGGATTGTTTATTGAGAGCTTTTTTTGGGAAGGTAAGGAAGGCAGTAAAATAAACCATCTGGTTAGGTGGAATTTCACATATCAAGATCAATCTAATGGGGGACTTGGAATTGAGCCTTGAAGCATAGAAATTTGGCCCTTATCTCTAAACAGGGTTGGAGGTTCATTCAAGAACCTCACTCTGTTTGGAGAAAAGTAATTGGGAGCATTCATGTTTCTCAAGTTTTTGGTTGGCACAAGTGTGGCAGCAATAATTTTAGCCTCAGAAGTCCATGCACAAGTATCTCTAAAACCTGGAGAAAATTTGAAAAGTTGGCACTTTTCACTTTAGGGAATGAACAAAGGACTCATTTCTGGATTGATCATTGGATCAACAATTATCCTCTACGCTTTCCTCGTTTATTTGCATTATCATTGAATCAAGGAGGTTCAGACTCTTCAACATTATCATGGAATTTCTCCTTCAGATGTTGAATGCCTTTATCTCTCCAGTATAATTATGTTTTTATGTTTTTAGGTCTCTATGACGTATCGCACTATGAACTATAAACTTTGATTTTTGTATGTATTTTGAATTGGGATATGATGAGAGCACTAAGGTTGTGTCAACCTAGTTAAGATAGGCACTAACCCCTTGTTTTCTTTGAGTTTTATGATCATTATGTCTCTTTGTAATTTGAGCAGTCTCTTTTTATTACATCAACGAAAAGCTTGTTTCCGTTTAGAAAAAAATGTTCATTAAAGGATGAAGAAATTGTTGATTTCTAGAATCTGTTAATGCTCACCGCTCCCTGATTACTCTGAATGATGATTCTAGAAAATATTCTCATGAACCTTTGGGCAAGTTCTCAGTGAAGTCTTTGTCTAGATTTTTGGAGTCTTCTTCCCCTTTGGATGATCGTATGTATTGTACATTGTGGAAGTTTAATTGTGCAAAGAAGACCAACATTCTCGTAGGGATTATGCTCAATGGTAATCCTAAATTAGCTGATATTCTGCGAAGCAGGATACCTCATCAATGTCTTCTTTCTTCGATTTTTCGTCTATGCAATAAGGTAGAAGAATCACTCAATCATATCTTTTTAGAGTATTCTTATGCTATTCTTGTTGATTCTCAATTTATTCAGCATTCAATGAGTTTTTTCAAATAATGTGAGAGATAATACCTTATTTATAAATTATGGTTAGAAAGAAATCAAACAGTATTCCAAAGTTCGTATCTTTCTTATCATGAGAGATTGGATTCAGCTCGTCTTAAAACTTCTAGTTGGTGCTCTTTCGAAGATGGTTGCCGGTCAATCAGTGGAAGACTTTTATTGAAGTAGAATGTTTTTATTTCTCATGTTCAGACTTTTGTTACTGTTACTGTTACTTTTGGATTCAGCTTTGTTACTGTTACTATTCGTTTTTGGTTGTTCTTTTCTGGTTTTCCTTTGTTCTCTTTTATTGTTTCTCTATCGTGGTTTGCAACTTCTTTGTATTTTAGAGCATCGCTTTTCTTCTTTCCTTAATGAAAAGTCCCATATCTTAAAAAAATAAAAATAAAATAACAAACAAACATACAAAGGCAGTAGTGAAGAAGCAGCAGAAAGGCCACTATTTTGAAAAAATAATCGCCAGATGTGGAATGAAGAAAGAGAGCTTGGAGTTTTGAATAAGCGAACCTGCTGGAGAAGTGAACTTTGCTGTTGTGAAGAAAACTGCTTATGATTTCCCCCACCGAGAGTCATGCCAAGAAGTGTACTATGGCCCTGTTGCTGAACTTGCTGGAGACGCTGCAAAAACTTCTCCCTCTGATCTGGTGCTATTTCAGCTCTTCCCCGAAACTGCCCCTGAAGATGAGATGGTTAAGCACATAAGAAAGAAAAGTAATTTTATAGAATGTTTTGGGAATGAGCCGGTAATCAGAAATGAAGGTGCTTCAGCAGATTGATTTATTACAAGTACTTCACATCAAAGAAAGTGGGATATAAGATATCATTACATCAAAGGCATCTGAAACTAAACCATTTACCCCTAAAGATATATGTGAATATTATATAAAGGAAACAACCATGGTTCAGAACAGACTTGAAACAATCACCATAGCTTTCTTGAGAAAGAAACAGAAACGGTCACCTTAGCTTATATTATCTTTTCTTCCCCTTCCATTTCTTTTTCTTTTTTAGTATAACAAATATGGGAGTGTTGAACCTTTGACCTTCAAGAGAAAGGAATACCTTAACCATTGAGCTATGCTCACATTAACATCTAAAATTTTCTTTATTATCCTTTTACTAAAATGCATAACTAAGTAATACTTCATCCTTAAAAACTTAATTCATTATCAACCCCACAAATGATTTAAATCTCTAATTAATCATCAGTAGTTAAATAATCCACATTAATAAGCATTCCAAGTAAAAAATGAGCTCAAGTTTTGAATGGACTAGTGAGCATCATACTCCTTCATTTGGATTTTGAAAAGAACTTCCTGGCCTCCACTGCATGCTAGGAACCACAGATGGAGAGAACACTCGACCACCTATAGCCGCTGCATCACTAACATTGGTAGGATCAACTGTGGTTGTTCCATCACTAACTTTAGCTGCTGTAGGCAAAACGATTCTGTTACTTAAAGGAGAAACCATGGACTGAACCATGCCACTGTTACCAGCCCGTTCTTCAGCTCCCATAATGTTTCTCTTTGTCACTTCAGAGGCAGAAGAAACGTTACCAAGAGTTATATTGCTAGGCACCACAATACCAGAAGTATGGGAGGAAGTGGAGGGTGGCTGATTAGCAATCACACCTCTTCCCATGCCACCCCTAACAAGTCCAGTATCCGAAAATGATGGAGACAGTTTACGGCCTGGGAAGCTAGCAATTTCTTCATCTTTTGCAGAAGGGGGCATATTTACAGGAGGTGAATTAGGAGCACCCGTGGTCTCCAATACAGCACGAACAGCACTTGAACCAGGAAGAATGGCTGATGTGGCGGATAAGCCAGACCCATGAACTGCACCATTCAAGGAAGGCGAGGCTGCATGATTCCCGGTGGGTGTTGTGGCCGCAGAAGAACCAAGGACACTGTTCTTAGGAGGTGGAGTCTTCAAAACAATGTCATTGTTACCATCTGGCAAAGTTGAATCATCAACCTGATCCGGAATGACAGTATTTTGTTGATGATTTGGAGCAGCAGTAACCTGGAAAATTCAACATCCGTTACCAATGTACTCCAGCAACGCAGCAACGATAAAGTGTGATATTTAGGACAAAACAAGGGTCTAAAATGTGCAATTATTTTGTTTAATAATCCTAAGCTACAGTAAAAAAGCAGTTAGCACATAGACTTTGCAGATGTATCTTGCTAATTTAAATGCAA
This sequence comes from Citrullus colocynthis, assembly GCA_031780015.1. Classification (NCBI taxonomy): domain Eukaryota; kingdom Viridiplantae; phylum Streptophyta; class Magnoliopsida; order Cucurbitales; family Cucurbitaceae; genus Citrullus; species Citrullus colocynthis. Next base: position 3,120,331 of record QLSR01001496.1, on the reverse strand, counting down.
ATCCTAAAAAGGTTCTCTATACAAGACAATCAAACATTTAGTGGCCATTTGGGGCACCAACTAGAAATTGGTAGAGTGGGTCATATGTTCGGGGCACGAAATATAATAGTGAGGTATATAACTGTTTATAACCTACAATTAAGTATAGTAAATACTATTTCAAAACCCTCTTTACTACACTATTTACTATTTTTCAATCATCCTCTCTTTTTTGCTTTGCTACATTATTTATTATTTCCTATCCAAACAAAAATAGTCTGCATCTCAAACACTAACTATTATAACTCACCAACTATTATAACCCACTCAATGCCCTAAATGCCCCCTCAAATTCTGGTTAAATATCTATGAAAAATCTCCAAATCTTTGACAAAAATATAACTTTGTAAATAACATGTCTCGTGTCTCATAAAACTAAAGCAAAATGGCCACTAACATTTGTTTGCCTAGCTAATATTAGCAATAATTTCATGTGAGAAGCCAATTCAATATCAAATGGTTAGACCTCATTGACATGACAACAGATAAAAAGGAATACTATGGGGTTTACATAAACTAATTCCATACAAGCAAACCCCATCATGCCTTCATGAATTCTACAGGGTTAGCTCATCTTCCTCTCATACCGGGAAAAGAGCATTTTACGAGAGCAGCCACCATGATGTAACTAATAGTTAGGTAATATCAATTAACACCTTAAGCTTTGGAGGTTGTATCAATTTAAACCCTGAATTAATAATTGTATCAATTTAAACCGTGAACTTTCGTAAGTGTATCAATTTACACCCTTTGTTACCTTCTGTTTGGAGAAACATTGTGCAAGACTTTCTTAAGCAAATCAATTTAGACTCTCAATCAAGATTTCTCTTGAAAATTGTCCATGCAACAATTATAATCGTCCATTTCATTAATCCGACATTTGAAGAAGTTTACACATGTGTAAGAATTGAATGCATGAAAAATTTTCAAATGTAATCTTAAGAAAGGGTCCAAACTTATAACAATTTAGAAGTTTAATTGAAACAATTATATGTTTGCACGATATTTTTCAAACCAAATCTGAAGAAGAGTATAAATTAATACACTTATAAAAGTTGAGGGTTTAAATTGATCAATTGTTAATTTAGGGTTTAAATTAATACAATGCCCAACATTTAGAGGTGTAAATTGAAAATTTCCCTCATAGCTATTTTATTTTACTCTGTTTATTTACCTTTAGTTGTTACAGTCTGGGTAGTTTGCTGTTTAGTTTATTTGCGGTCACCTAGTTATTTCCAGCCCCAGTCTGTATAAATATGGGCTGCTTTGTCCTTTTGGAGTTCAGAACATTTTTAATAAAGAACCTTCACTTGGTCTACACCATATCAAGAACGCAAATTACATGGGCAAATGTAGATTTCCACAAAGAAGAAAGGCTAGTCGTTAAAGCTTGACCTTAAAAAAGCTTTTGACCGTGTAGATTGGACTTTCCTTGAAAAAGTACTTATTGGAAAGAATGTTGACCCTAGATGGATCTCTTGGATTATGGGTTGTGTGTCGAACCCAAAGTTCTCAATATTAATCAATGGAAGACCAAGGGAAAGAATACAAGCCTCTAGAGGCATTAGGCAAGGGATCCTCTCTCACCCTTCCTTTTTCTTCTTGTTAGCAAGGTACTTAGTGGTTTATTATCAAGGTTACATGATAAGGGTAAATATGTGGGATTTATTGTTGGAAAAGATGTTATCCATGTCTCTTTGCTACAATTTGTGGATGATACTTTGCTATTTTGCAAATATGACGCGATATGATAGAAAATTTAAGAAAGACCATAGATCTCTTTGAGTGGTGTTCGGGGCAAAAAGTTAATGGGAGAAATCAGCATTTTGTGGGATAAATATCAAAGATAGCAAGCTGATTTCAGTGGCAGCAAAACTCAATTGTAAAATTGACTCCCTCCCTATCATGCACCTTGGTATGCCTCTAGGAGGATACCCCAAAAAAGAAACTTTCTGGCAGCAGATCATTGGGAAAATTCAAGACAAATTAGATAAGTGGAAGAGATACAACGTGTCAAGTCCTTGCAAATCATTCCTTTCACACCTTCCCACATATTATATGTCCATCTTAATGCAGGAGAAGATGATCTCATCCATTGAACGCGTAATGAGGAAATTCTTTTGGGAGGGTCACAAAGGAGGTCAGTTGAATCCCCTAGTGAAATGGGAATTGACCACTAGAACCCAATCCGAGGGTAAGATTGGCAGCTTGAAATCAAAGAATATTGCTCTCTTAGCTAAATGGGGCTGGCGGTATATGAAGGAAGAAGACTCCCTTTGGTGTCAAGTAGTGAGAAGCATTCATGGAAGAAGCCCGCTCGGCTGGCACACAAGTGGAGAGTTCAAGAACAATCTTCATAGCCCATGGAATAGCATCTCAAGGTTGTGGTTAAAAGTAGAAGCTTTGGCCGTTTACAAAGTTGGTAATGGAAGAAGAGCGGCTTTTTGGCTTGATCCTTGGATGGATAAATCACCTCTCTACATACTCTTTCCAAGGCTTTATAGAATTTCTTTGAACAAAAGTGGAGCTATTGTCGACTTTTAGGACTCTTCCATTTCATCTTGGTCCATCAACTTTAGAAGAGCACTTAAGGAAGTGGAGATTGCTGATTTTTAAACACTTCTCACCCTTGTTTCAAACTTATATGGGATTTAGAAGCCAACGGAATGGATTGTTCTTAGTAAACTCCCTTGTCAAGCATCTCTCTAAGGCCTCCCCCATTGGCAAGCAACTAGAAGAATCACTGTGGAAATCCAAAAGTTTCGGGAGGGTTAATATCATCATTTGGATAATGCTTGAGGGGCGGTTAAACTGTGCTTCGATGCTGCAATCAAAGCTACCTTCTCATTGTCTATCGCCTCATGTTTGTCACCTTTGTTTGGAAGATCACGAGGACCTACAACATCTGTTTTTCAGCTGTAAATTTGCTAATAACTGCTGGTTAAGGCTGTTTGACAGCTTTAATTTAAGTTGGGTGTTTAGTAAGGAGTTCAAGGATAATGTCCTACAGTTCCTGCTCGGACCCAAGCTAAAATTAAAGTCAGAACTACTTTGGATTAATGTTGTCAAAGCTATTCTACCCGAAATCTGGTTTGAAAGGAATCAGAGGGTGTTTCACAAATCGCTTCCTCTTTGTCGATTAGATTTGAGACGGGTCATTTAAATGCTTCATCTTGGTGTTTTCTTTCCAAGGCGTTTAAAGACTTCTCCATTCAAGACATCAGTATCAATTGGAAGGCTTTTATATTTCCCCATTCCTAGTTTCTCCACAGATTTGTACCTAGCTTCAGTTTTGGTGTTTTTGAAGTAGTTGGATTGTTTGTTGCATGATCCTTCATTACTTTTGTACTTGTAATTGTTTCTTGCTTTAGAAGTTTTTGATCTTATGTATTGGATATGATGAGAGTGCTATGGGGGTGTCAACCTAGTTGAGATGCCCGGGTGCACTCGCTGATCCTTTGACCTTTCTTTTGTATCTATTATATTGATTGTATCTTTTCATTAACTGAATGAAGAGGTCGTTTCCTGTTTAAAAAAATAATGTAAATTTCCACAATATGGTACTTGTCCAGATGCCCCAAAATCATTTTAAGGATCATGCATGACCGTAAACCATGAAGAAATCTAAAAGTAAATATGGGTGTGTGTGTTTATATATTAAGTTTAAGTCTCTGACATGTCATACCTTTAAAATTCATCTAAAGCCTTTACAATATCAAGTACATAAAACAAGTAAATGTCTCTACTATACAACTATTAATAGAAAAAAGACATACAGGAACTTGAGTTGCCGACGTTGCCAGTGTAGTCTTCAAGTTGAGAGCTGGTGTACCCTGCCAAAAGATAACATATCAATTTAGATACTGAAGTCCAAACTTGTTTTGATAAAAAAATACAACTATTCAAAGGCTCTTGAGACTTATGTCTTAAGCTCAAATTCCTTTCTTATGCCTTCTTAGTATCATACAAGAAGCTTGCATTGCTTAATAGAGGAGGCGTGCACTAAAGTTTAAGCTGATGGGAGAAAGTAAATTTAATTAATATCCTTTAGCACTCCCCCTCACTCGTGGATTTGGAATACTAGACCCAAGAAGTGGAGATCAATATTAATCGGAGAGGAAATAACATTGCAGGGGTTTGAATGCATGACCCTCCTAGACCACTTGCTCTAATACCATGTTAAATCACCGATTAACCCAAAAACTTAACCTGATGGGTGGAGGTAGATTTAATATGGAAAAAATACCTTTCTAATCTGTGTGTGTGTGTCATCCAAGTTAACCAGCAAAAAAATGTATTATTAGTTTTTTTGTTAACTTGAAATGGAATAGAGGGAGGAAAAATCCATACCTTCACAAGGCTGGGAGGGCAAATTGCAACCAGATCTTCAAGAGATTCCACCTTATCGAGTGGCAAAGAGCTGTAAAGCTCGTCCACATCACTGAATTCATCAAAATCCTCCTATATAGACAAAGTTTTTGAGAAGTCAATGGCTAGAGTGAGTGATATTTCCATGAACTGGAGTACAGTCATATGAACACAATCAAATGGGATGAAGAAATAAAAGTATACAGTTGCAGTAGTGGTAGTCAAATGAACAGCATAAGTCCAGATAAAGACATAAAAATGTATTTCCAGGTATATCAACTATTTATGAATAGTCCTAAACTAGTACAGGATACTTCTACATGGTGTACCATTTTCATTCTCCTCTATAACCACGATTCCTTTTTTCCCCTTTAATATCTGTGAATCTGTGAATGTAAAGGCCAACTGACACGAACCTCAATTAATCTAATGAGACAACCTCCTAACTTTACAACATTTGAAATTATAAGAAATTTGAATTTAACATCCTATGTGAACAATCGGTTGTCCCAGCACAATGCTCTATTCTCTCTCCTTCCCCTATCTTCCGACCGCCACCTTCCGACAGCATTTCAACCATTTCTTCTTTGTTCAACTGTTTCTTCTCACCTCTCTATCTCTAGCCTTGGGTTTTATTTATACTTCTTATCCGATCGTCGGTTCATCTCCAATTCTTACGTTTCTATCCTAGTTCAAGCCTTCAACTATTAGAAGCCTCAGACTGTTTCTTATTCCCATCACCATCATTGAAAATTTTGCATAAAAAGCTTTCCAATCAGATTTTTATGCCTCCAATTTATTCTCTCTGTTTGGTTGTTGGGGAACCTCTCAACCATTATCCGAAATGTGTTTGCCAATATATTTACAAACTATAAAAGTACTTGTAGTTACCAACTAAATATTAGGTTAAATCTTCATTACTACAAATTAATTTATGAACATGTTTTGCCATAGCCAAAAAAGCCTTAGGAAAGAAGGGTTGGCATCCCTCAAACCAAAGGAAGATTACAAAAGACCCACCACTCTAATCTTTCCATCCATAAAAGCCAAAATATAGCTCTAGGTGGGCCATGTAAATAAACAAGTCTTACTGTTGCCAAGTTTTTTGTTTTTGCCAATGGGAGGAGGATTTATACTTTTAAACAGGTTAGAAAAGAGGTATATTGCCAACCTTTCTTTTTGTATAGGAAGCACACATCCTTTCATTTTCTGTTTGCGAAAAGCAGAGTGTGATTATGAGCTGGATATGCTTTGAAATTCAATTTTTTTTTTTTTTTTTTTATAATAAGAAACAAATTTCATTGATGTATGAAATTTACAAAAGAAGGGCAAAAAGCCCAAACCAACGGAGTTACAAAAGATATCTGCAATTGGTCAAAAGGGAGGAAAGAGAATAAGAACTACAGAATTTTTCCATTTGCATTAAGTCAAAGCAAGAAAGATAACACGTTCAAAAAGTCTATCATATGTACTCCCCCTACCGTTGAAGAAGTGGTTGTTACATTCAATCCAAATGCTCCACAAAAAGGCCCAAATAAGATGCATCCACATAATTCGTTTGCCATCAATGAATGGGTGACCATTAAGGGTAACTGTGAGGAGACTAATAATCTCCTTGGGAGGAGCTGTTGACCAGCCAAAGGAGAGAAAGACATCCTTCCAGAATCTAGCAGCAAATTTGCAAGTGATGAAAAAGTGGTTCGGTGTGTCATGATCAGCCAAACAGGTAGGGCAGCAATGGGGAGAGAGGATGATTTATGGTAAGCTGCACTGAACTTTGTGTTAAGAGCCCCGTGACTAATCTCCCAAAGGAAAATTTTCACCTTTTTTGGGTAGAAATCAGTCCAAATCTACCGTAGAAGGGGGCAGCATCATCCATCGCGGAAATGCTCAACTCGTGAGCAAGGTTCTTGGTGGAAAATATACCCTTAGGATCAGTTTTCCACATCCAACGATCTTTGTGAAGTAAGATGGACACTGCTGATGCTGTCCATAAGAATAATCCAATCCTCAATTTCATCATCAGTAAAGTTCTTCCTAAATTGAAGAATCCAGCCCTGTCGATCAGTCCAAGATTCCCGTATGGACAAATGTTTCTGTGTAGAAAGTACAAAGAGACGGAGGAATTTGTGTGCTAGGGTAGACTCCCCAATCCAAAGGTCAAGCCAGAAGAAGGTATGAGCACCATTCCCCACCTTAAAGGCAACCCTATCATGAATAAGGTTCATTTGACACGAAATGTCTCTCCAAGGACCTCTAAGGTGGTTAGGGAAAACGATGTTTGGCCACGCTTTCTGAGGGGAGGATCCATAGCGAGCATCAATAACCTGCCTCCAGAGGGAGCCTTCCTCATGAAAGTATCTCCAAAACCATTTAGCAAGAAGAGTACGGTTTTTGTCAACCAAACCTTGTATACCGAGACCACCATGCGTGAGAGGCTTAATGATCTCTTCCAATCTAACAAGGAGAGTGGCCAAATGAGAGCCTCTCTTCCATAAAAGGTTTTTGAGACACTTCTCAATGGTTGATACAACCTTGGATGGGATCTTGAAAAGAGACATATAGTAAGTAGGGAGGTTGGATAGCGTAGCTTGTAAAAGGGTAAGTCAACCACCTTTAGAAATATAAGAGTGATTCCATGATTGCAGCATTCTCTCTATTTTCTCCACAATAGGCTGCCAGAAAAGTAAGGTACAAGGTTTACCGAAGAGGAGGAGCCCAAGGAAGCTGGTCGGCCAGTGGCTGTGTTTGTAGTCATATTTGGATGCAATCAAAGAAATTTGTTCACTCGTAGTGCATATCCCCAAGATTTCCGATTTGTGATGATTAACATTCAGTCCAAAAGCTATCTCAAAGAGATTAACAAGGTCGAACAAATTGTCAATAGCAGCAGGGTCCATGGATGAGAAAAGGATGGTGTCGTCAACGAAGAGAAGATGATGAACCTTGAGAGAATTTGTTCCAATACCAATGCCCGCAATGAGACCTTTGTCGCTAGCCTCAATTAACATCCGGCTGAAACAATCCATAATGAGAATAAAAAGAAAAGGTGAAAGCGGATCGCCTTGTCTAAGGCCTCTCAAAGCTTGAGGACCGCTAATGATAATGGAGTAGTTGGGGTTGGAAATGCCACGAATCAATTTTCTCCTAGTGTTACCGAATCCTTTGGTTTTCATAACATGATCGAGAAAATCCCAATTGACCTTATCAAAGGCCTTCTCAATATCAATCTTTATCACAATCTCCTATCTCTTCCCTTTGGAACAATCTTCCACCACTTTGTTTGCAATTAAAGAGGCATTAAGAATCTGTCTACCTCCACAAAAGCTTATTGGTAGTGAGTGATGGTGGAGGGAAGAACTTTTTTGAGACGTTCTGATAAAACTCTAGCAATAATCTTGTCCAAGCAAGTGGTGAGACTAATAGGTCTTTAGTAACCAACCATGCGAGCATCCGACTTTTTGGGAATAAGACAAATATATGTTTTGTTAGCACAAGCATTAATGATGCCAATTCAGAATTTGGGGAATTTTCTCGACTTCTACATGCTTGAATGAAAAGAAGGTGGAGGATCATGATGATACTCGAATTTGAGCCTTGGATTCTTCAGGAAGATTCTCAGTCAAATCTTTGTCAGAACTCTTTGTTGATTCGAAGGCCCTTAACCATTTTTTATACAATAATTTGTGGAAGACCAATAGTCCAAAAAGAATCAATATTCTTGTTTGGATCATGGTGTTTGGAACGCTTAATTGCTCCTTAGTTCTCCAAAAGAAAATGCCATCACATTGCTTATCCCCCTTAATTTGCCCACTTTGCCTGTCTACAGGTGAAACTCTTCAACACCTTTTCTTTAATTGCAGCTATTCTTTAGCATGCTTGCAGAAGCTCCTTGGCATCTTCCATTTGCAGTGGGTGTTTATCAATTCTTTCAAAGACAATGTCATCCAAATTCTGGTCAGCCCAAAGTTGAAAAAACAAGCTTCTCTCATATGGGTAAATGCGGTGAAGGCCTTGCTCGCCGGAATTTTGTTTCGAGAGGAACCAAAGGGTCTTTCATGAAAAATCCTTATTTTGGACAAACCATTTCGAAGTTGCTTTACTTGATTCATCCACTTCATGTTTCACTCTCCAAGACTTTCTCAAGCTTCTTGGTGCAATATATTTGCCTCAATTAGAATGCCTTTACTTCTTTAGATTAGAAGCTTTTATTTCTTTGGTGTATTAGAACTTTACAAGTTGTATACTTTACCTTCTTATGTAATTTTTGACTTCTCTCTTTTGTAACTTTTGAGATGTGATGAGGGCGCTATGGTGGTGTCAACCTAGTTGAGATGACTGGGTGCACCTGCTGATCCCCATATTTTGCTTTTTAATTGCTTAAACTACTATGTTTCCTTGTAATTTGAGCGTTTGACTATTTTCATTAAATCAATGAAAAGTTCGTTTCCTTTTAAAAAAAATGATGTCATTCTTGAAAAAAAATCTTGGAACACACTCTTTACGTCTTTCTTGAGGATGTTCCAATATTTTTTAAAGAATTTAGCCGAGTAACCCTCTGGGCCGGGAGACTTGTTGGTACCAAGATCACGGATAGCCTGATGGATCTCGACATTAGTGAAAGGGGTCTCAAGTCGGCTGCTTGTTGCTGTGTTATGGGACTCCATTGTTGAATGGAAGGGAGGAATCTATTGCCATCGTTTTCAGTAAAAAATGTCTTAGTGGACAAATATGAGGAGATATACAATGAGAATGAAGCTTCCTTTGCATGATCAAAGCACAATTCAAGTTTCCAAAAATCATGATCCACACTAAAATGTTCACGCAACAAGGGCTTTTTGATTCCAAAGAGCTTTCTCCAACAGGTTTCCAATTGGTGCTGCCATAGACAAGTGATTTGCTAAGGATTTAACTAAGAATGCACCACTTGATTCTAATGACCATATCCGCCCGTCCGGATTATTACAAACCTTTTTATCAACAAGAATTCCATGAAGAATCTGGAAATCAGTAATTCCTCCTCTTTTAACCGTCTACGAAAGACTATGTTCCATGAGAGTCCCAATGTTCCGAAATAGATCCTTTAGGATTAATAGAAATCCTAAATAGTCTCGAGAATCTTGAATTCAGAGAAGTTTTATCAACCCAAGGATCTAAGCAAAAAGCTATTTTGCTGTCATTTCCAAGTTTAAACACAGCCAAGTCCTCAATTTTCATCCAAGATCTTGAAATGTTAATCCAAGGACTTCGAAGGCTAGAGCAAATCTTTCCAGTCGTGTGCCATTTCAAGAGGTTGCTCCTATAAATGCTTCTTATTACTTGACACCAAAGAGTATTATCTTCATGCATAAATCTCCAACCCCATTTAGCTAACAAGGCTAAGTTTCTGTTTTTTAAACCTCCCAACCCAAGGCCACCATCTCTTTGGGCTGTAGAAACAATTTCCCATTTAACCAAATGGTTCAATTTTCCTCCCTTGTTTCTTTCCGGAAAAAAGTTTCTCATGATTCTTTCCAAAGTTGATACCACTTTTTCCGGTATTAGAAAGGAAGACATATAATAAGTTGGAAAGATTTGACAGCACCGATTTGCAAAGTGTAGCTCTTCCTCCTCAAGATAAATTATACCTTCTCCATCTAACTTGCCTTGGACTTTATCAATAACCGGCTGCCAAAAGGAGACTTTTTTAGGATACCCACCTAGAGGTAACCCAAGTACATGATTGACAACTGCTCAACTTTACAATTTAACTTCGCTGCCACTGAAAGTACTTTATTTTCCTCTATGTTTAAACCACAAATGGCTGATTTCTCCCAATTCACCTTTTGCCCAGAGCACCATTCAAAAAGTTCAATAGTTTTGCGAAGATTATCAAGCATTTCATCATCATACTTACAAAAGATCAATGTATCATCGGCAAATTGTAGAATTGAAACATGAACTCTCTCCCACCGTAAAACCTTCATATTTTCCTTTTTCATGTAGTCTTCTGATTAGAACACTCAAAACCTCACTAATGAGGAGAAAAAGGAAAGGCGAAAGTGGATCTCCTTGTCTAATTCCCCTTGATGCAAGAATTCTTCCTCTAGGTCTACCATTAATGAATATCGAATGTTTTGGGTTTTTGACACAACCCAATATCCATGAAATCCATTGAGCACTAAAGTTTTTGTCATTTAAAACTTTTTATAAAAAGAACCCAATCAAACATATCAGAAGTTTTTTCCAAATCTAATTTGAGAATCCATCCTTTTTTTTTTATCTATAATCTTCCACTGCTTCGTTTGCAATGAAAATTGGATTGAGAATCTGTCGGCTCCCAATAAAGGCACTTTCGGACGGGGCAATAATGGTTGGAATTACTCTTTTTAGGCACTCGGCAAGTACCTTTGCAACAATCTTGTAAACTGAAGTGGTAAGACTAATAGGCTGAAAGTCTTTGACCCTCACTGCATCGTCCTTCTTTTTAATCAAGTAAATGAAGTTTTCTTTTATGCAAAAATTCAACCTGCCATTTCCATAAAAATCCTCGAACGTACTCAAGACAATCCCCTTAAAATGATCCCAAAATTTAATGAAAAATTCAGCTGTACTAGTGCTATTTCCATAAAAATTTTTAGGTTTTCTTTAAAAAAGAAAAAATAGAAACTTAATGAAAGAATATACAGGCATACAAAAAACCAAGCCCATAGAAAGGAGCATCACTTTACAAGAAGGTGCTCCAGCTATGCAAAATAACTCCTACATAATAGTTACAAAAGGTCTTCGAAATCGAAACCCACAAAGAAACATGAAAGCGAACAAGAGACCAAACCTCACTAGGGTCCCTATCCACCCTATAAAAGTCCTATTATTCTGCTCACCCCACAAGGTCTATAAGATTGCACACCCCACGAGCCATACAAAACAACCCTTCTCCCCATGAGGCAGATTAAGGAGGAACTCCTTGACCATACCACTAGTATCCCTCTGACAAGCAAACAAAAGGCCAAAGTTCATTTTAGTATCCCTCATCTTTAGGATTTTGTAATGTTCCTTTATTTGTAATTCTTCTTAACGAGAGCAACCTATCACTCTCTTATCAAACTATGAGAACAACCCTTGTAACTGGTTTTCATTTTTATTTGCTTCATTGTTTGGGTCATTTCTTTACGCATTATCATAATGAATGTTACTTTCTTCTAAAAGGAGAGAGAGTACTAGCACCTGTACAACACAATATGAAAGCAAAAGGACATGGAAGGAATAACAACCTGATTTCTTTCCACATAATCTTCTAAGAAGTCCTTGACATCATTGACTTGCTCAGGACTCAATTCATCATTATCAAGCAGTCTCAGGATCAGTTCTAACTTCATTATATGAGCCTTGTGCCGAGTAATAGACGTTTCAAGATGTACCTGTAAAAGCAAAATGGACAAATAATCGTCAAACCAAGGTTCTAGGAAAGAACACATCATTTTAGAAAATTCAGAGTACAATATTACTAACCAATCTAGGCGGCCTTGCTTTCCCCTTCTTCACAGACAAACCCTCGATCTCAGCTTCAAAATTATCAATCTGAGATTCCAACTCACTAACCTGACCAGGATAAAAACATTGAGTTCCCGTTAAGCAATTTGGACAGAGTTTTTCTTTCTCCTACCAAGCATAAACAACAAAAGAAATGGTTTATATAAGGTTCTAGGGTTTCAAAGGGTCTGCTCCATCCATAAAAACATCAATTACTCAAATAACTAGCAGGGGACCCACCATTCCCAAATCCCACTCTTTCATACAAAATGTTCTCCCTTGTAACAAATACCATACGCAATTACTTTCCCATACACCTCTTCTAGCATATGTGAAGTGATTAGAAGACTTGTCTGCCAATCAGCTCCACCCAAAATCAAACTGAGCAAACTTGTTGACAAGTTCTCAATCACAAAAAGAAAACCAAGTCAAACAAGAAAAAAATTGGAACCAGAAAAGCCCAAGAACCAGAAATAGGACTCCTTAGTATAAAGTTGGGAGAAGGTCCAGTGACTTGAAACAGATAAGTTGGAATATCAAAGACATGAAGGAAGAGAGTCCTCAAAAGACTCTGATCAGCTGTGTCGATTGCACATACCTTCTTATGGAACAAACTATTTTTTCCCCTTTTTTGAATACAAAACGAATATTTCATTATCAAGGGAGCACAAAAAAGAGAGGAGACAAGATATCCCCACCTCACAAAGGGATTACAAAAGCATTTCCCACCAAGACGAAGCCATAATTACATAAGTTTGGGTTTCTTATAAAAAGAATATTAATCTTTCCTGAAATCTGGAAGCTCAACCATAGCAACTAAGAACAACGTGATGATTCTTTAACCAAATGCATTGGTCTCCAATACAAACAAAGAGTCTATGGAGGTTCTGTACAAGTGATTTTCATACCACATTGTTCAACCAATCCCGTGTCTCTGATTTAGCTTTCTCCTTTGGATCCTATGTTTAAAAACCACAGAGAAGCTTCATTAGAGCCAGCAATAAAAATAGTAAACAATTTTTCACATGTGTAGGAAAAGCTACAATTTACAAGCTATTTGTACATGAACAGACAAAACAACTAGAATTTTCCTCTAGAGCCACCAATATTTTATACTCAAGTCCACCAACAGCGCACACATCCCTCATCACCACCGATGCTCCCATTGCCGCTCCCGCCACCACCTCTAGCGACTAACTTCGGCAACCAATCTGGCAACCTCCCCCGATAGCCAACTCCGGCCACATCCAACAACCACCGTCGAGGGCCAACTCTGGCAACCTTCAACGGTGGCCACCTCCACCAACTCTGACGACCATTATTTTAAATTACTAATTCATAGTATTTTATATTCGTTCTTTATAATAATTTGATATTAATAAAACCACTTTTAGCATAACAAACCAAAGGAACTTGTATATAAAAAAACTTTTGAAAAAGAGTTACTAAACACACGAGTGTTTTTATTAGATAGAGGATTTGGATGGACATTAGTATTTTCTTTTTCTTTTTTTTTTTTTTTTTTTAAAAAAAAAAAAAAAATCACATGATGTTTTACAATTTAAGGGGCTGTTTGGGGCATTGAGTTGAGTTGACATGTCTGGAATTCATGTCTGTGGAGTTCATATGTCTATGTTTTGGGTGTTTGGGATGCTGAGTTGAGTTCATATATCAAGGTATCTGTTGCAGTTTTTTTTTCTAACATAAATAATCTGTTTTTATTGTTATTATTTTTTTTTAGAAACTTTTTTATTTAATAATTTCTGTTTTTTATAAATATATAGATTTGTATATTTTTTTTTTTTTTTTGTTGTTTTTGTGTGTGTGTGTAAGTGGAGTTGGCCATTTGTTGGCCCATATCATATATAATTTTTTTTAGAATCATATAACTGGGTCAGAGAATGTGGCCTTTGTTACATATTTTTTGTGCCAACCATGTAAAGTGACCATTAATAGGGTCATTATAGTACAATTACATTTTGAGGATATTTCACTAACAATATAAATCCAAAATTGTTTTGTTCCAATAAATTCAATATAATTTAGTCCAATTTAACTAGAAATATTACATGCACAAATTTGTAAAATGATTGCTTAAATTTTTATTAAAAAAATAATGAAATGCATGATCCAAGTAAACCATAAACCCCATTTCCCAAAACTCTCATTATTACAAATGTACTTTTAAAGAAAAAAACAATAAAACAAAGTGCAATCCATAGCTTATTAAAAATATATGTAGAATTATTGAATAAAAAAGTTTCTAAACAAAAATAATCACCATAAAAACAGATTATTTATGTTAGAAAAAAAAACTGCAACAGATACCTTGATATATGAACTCAACTCAGCATCCCAAACACCCAAAACATAGACATATGAACTCCACAGACATGAATTCCAGACATGTAAACTCAACTCAATGCCCCAAACAGCCCCTTAAATTGTAAAACATCATGTGATTTTTTTTTTTTTTTTAACTAAACAAGAAATAAAACCTTTCATTAATGATTGAGAAGATATAGAGAGTACAAAAGCATAAAGACTACAAAGTGTTGACTGAGAAAAATTAAAACAAAAGAAAGAAAGAGGGAAAGCTCAAGATTGCCCTTATGTATGTGTGTGTGTGTGTGTACATATAGCCCCCACATATTATAGATGTCATTAAGAGGATAACCAACAAAAAACTTTAGACAATGAATGCTGCCAAGAAGCTTTGATCTTGATGAATTCAAAATGATCTAACCAATCAAGGAACTTAAATTAAAAAATATATATATATATTTGATTTATCTAATCTCCAAAAGGATAATTGCCAAAAGTTAATGGCACAAGTACCTAATCACATCTAAGCATGGAAGCAATTTTTTATAAGCATGTTTAGCAAGTTATCAATTGATTTAGGCTCAAAGAGGAGAGAGAATAGAGTTGAAGAGCATACAGTTTTAGGCTGTTGACCCAAACCTTCCTTCGAGAAGGCTTTAGTTTTTGTCTCCTTTTCACAAATCTTAAATCTTTCCATTTCACGCTCAATAAGTTTACGAGCATCCAACAAAGCCTGCTCATAAGAGGCACTGACCTGGACCAACAAATATCAAAATAGAAAATAGTTAGTCTTTGTTAAGATTTATGATAAAAACAAAATTTTCATCGAGTATATTGGATATCTCTCTTGGTTGACAAAAATCAATCAAATAAACTGATGCAACATGTATATTCTAATTTTTCAAGATAAGGAATACAAAATAGATATTATAAGTAATAATTAGAATATTTAAGCAAGATAAGGTATTAGAATACAACAGATAAATTAGATATAACTTTCCACAAATCTTAGAATTAGGAAGGTTGGTTTTTTACATTTCAGAACTTGAGGCTCTCACGGAAAGTAAGGACTACTTCAAATCATAAGCAGATTCTCTTGAAGACTGGCTCTCTTGCAGGGGTCCAAAGCCCTCTCAAATTTGAAACTGTTAGCTGCAGCATTAGTCCTTTATGCCTTTCTCTGGAAAAAATGGTGGAATGAAATTAGTTTAGGGGTGGCCAGACTTTACGTTGGATCATTAGCCTAAAGCAGCAAAGGAGCATATCATAATCTGGAACAAGAAAACGCTTGACAACCTTATATTTCTTCAAGAACAAACTTGGCCAATGGAATCAAAGAAATACACCTCATAGAGGAAGGGAGAGCTTTAACCTTAGAAGAGCCGAGCATGGACTTCTTGCAGAGATGTAAAGTTATTCAGCTCAAGAGGATGAGAATTCAAGCCTCTGCCACTATATTGTAAACAATAGAAGAAAAATTCTGAACTTGAAGATTCAAATGGAGAACGGGAAAAGTTTGGCTATGGGAGGAAACCATTGTGGGGTGGAGAGTCGACCCATCTGGGGAATCCACTAAGGGTTGTGGGAGAGCCCATTATGTTTTTCCAAAATTTTTACTGGAATGTGCAAAAAGTATAAGATTAATTCCTCAGGTAATGCATAGATGTAATGGATGTTGGACAGCTAAGGTGAATATTCTAGGCTCTCTTTCATCAACCAACCAACCGACCTCCAGCCCAACAGTCTACTGTTGTTAATAAGAGCCTGACCAAAGCCATTTGGAAGACCAAGTATGAGTATCCAAGAGAAATTGAGGTTTCCATTAGAACACTTCAGCAGAATGGTTTCAACATGGGGCATACAGTCCAAGGTAGGATCTCCACATTTTGTCCGTCTCAGATAAGCTATGTTTAGAAGTTACGAGCAATAACTTTTTGATCTCTAAAAGGTAAACGGACTTGAATTCCCAATTATAAAATGCTTGTGGAGTGATTGATTTGATATGTACTAACTACTAAGAACTGACTGTATGAGCAAAAGTAGAAAATAAAAGATAAAGAAATCAGCGTCCTAGGAGTCAATGTGCCGCTGAAAGTTCACAGAAACCACAGTAACTTTGAGAACATAAAGATACAAAAGAAGAGACACCTTCTTATCTTTAATCTCACTGGACTGAATCCAGGTCTTGATTTGGTCCCTGTATCTCTGAAGCTTCTTTATCTCCTTCTTCAAGTCCGCCTCAAACTTCTCCTTCTGATTGGAATTGTCGGTATCATAAACCTAGAAACGAGACAGACAAGAAAAAGTAAGGCCGAACTCCAAATTTTCAGGAAAAGCTCACATTCTCGGAAGCGAGTGGGTGGATGGTGAAAATGAACCTTGTTCCAAATGCTGTCAAAGACGTCAACCCCTTCTTGGACCTTCTTGAGAACTCGGTCAATTTCCCCTTGGAGCTTTCGACTCGCACCCATGGCAGAACTAGAGATGTTGATTTCAGGAATGAATTGCCCGAAAACAAGAAGCTGGCGGATTGGAATGGAAGGGCGGACGAACAATCGGATTGGTTCAATCCCAGCCGGGTCTCTCTTGTTTCGTATGTATGTACGGGCATCGGTTGCAAGGAAGATGATCGATTGAGAAGACACAAAAGACAGTCTGTGTAAATAAAGGCGCGATGGCTTAGTCTCGGCACCATGCTAACTTTTTTTTTTTTCTTTTTTTTAAGATACTATTTCTCAATTAATTTAACAAAAAATAAACATTTAAATTAAAAGATCAAAGGTTAAAATTTTAGTATAAAGTGTGGAGATTTATAGTATAAGTTGAAGTAAGCTTGGCTATATAATTTCTAATGTTATATTATATATATTTTAATTTAAAAAATTAATTGGGTTTATAATATACAGTTTTAAAATTTTTTAATACAACTCTTCGTTTTAAAATTTTAAATTCAAGATTGTGTACAACAAAAATATAAAAGTGTTGATTTCAAAATTTATACTATTTATATCACATAATCCAAAAACTATTATAAAAAACATATACGTCAAACACACATTTGTTGAAGGGCAGTTTCCAAATATATGAAAATGAACCAAATTATAGTAAAATTTTTCTATCTAATCAGTTTCATGGTAAACACATATAGTAGTTTATCGCGATCTATCGCAGATAGACTATAATATTTTCCTATTATTTGTAAATATTTTTAACAGTTTTGTCATTTAAAATAATTTTTTTTTTTTTGTTGAACGAGTGAATTTGAATAGCATGAAACATAATTTAGAATGCTTATAAAAAATGACCTAAGCAATTGAAAAATCATTCTAAATAGATTTTAAGTGTCGTAAATTAAAATTTGTGACAACTTAGTACTTCTTGTGAAAGAAATTTATCAAAATTAACGGTTGATCTTTATTATATTACCCGTCTTTATAACTTACAAATACATTTAGCTCCCAATCAAGACATATGTGTGTACATCAAGATAAATAGTCGCTTAGTGCAAGTATACAATATTAACGAGTAATATGAAATAGAACATATGTTAAGTACTAAATTCTAAAAAAACGAATTACAAAATTCTAACCAAACAAATAAAGATTTCCTCAAAATTTGTGACTAGTGGTAACCAAGATGAAAGGATGGAATTTGGTTGTGCTTGGAGAAGTAACTATAAAGGTGAAGTATGTTAAATGAAAGAGAAGATAAACAGAGAGGTAAAATTTCCATTTCATGCATTTATTTTTCAAATTTTCCATCCTTTAATATCAAACCTTCCATTTTCGAAAAAAAATAATAATTACAGTAATTAATCCCACAAATACGTTAGACAAATTAAGGAGGAAGTTAAATTACTTTTAGATTTTTTTAAAATTTGTTTATAAGGCTTCAACTTCAATAATTCTTCAAAAATTTTTAATTTCTTCCTCAAACGTCTTCTTAGCTTCTTCCTCAACTTCTTCTCCTAGTCTCTAAGGTAAGTTTTTTAATTTATATTTCTTCTTCTTTATAAATTTATATATTTTAATTTCATGTTTTAATTATTTTTATACATTTATTTATGGCGGTTCCTCGTAGATAGAAGTTCCCAGCTCAATATGCTTTTCACATACCAAGTAAGTTTTTTTTTTCTCCTAAAGCTTCTAGAGCGGTCATGTTTTGATTCTTTGGTTTAATAGAAGTCTGTTATTTATTATTATTATTTTTTTTTTTTGTTGGGCTAATAAGTTTGTGCCTTTTAGGTTTTTTTTAAAAAAATAATAAAATGTCATGCATACTAATTTTTAATATATCAATTGTACTTTCCAGTGGAACTACAAGAGTATTACTTGTTGAATATTTTAAAATTTTCTAATTATTTTCCCCTCACAATATAATTTGTTAATTAACATTTTATCAAACTGGTATCTATTGATATTCTTTTTTCTATTATGAAAAATCATTTTATAAAGGTGTTAGTTTGTATAAACTGAACTAACACAATGACTTTAGTTTTTCATATAGAAACACCCATCATTTTAAAGTTATAAAAATAATAAAAAATAATAAAAAATAATAAAACTATAAATATAACTTACCCATTGGATTTTCAAAAACACACCATCTCAGTTATTAATCTCATAAAAGCATGAAAATCTAAATCTTAAAGGCACCATGGCAACTCATAAGTTTTTTTTTTTTTTTTTTTTTTTTT
>QLSR01001496.1:3082715-3101197 GCA_031780015.1 Citrullus colocynthis | reverse complement strand
TTTTTTTTTTTTTTTTTTTTTTTTGCCATTGTGATATTCGTTTGTGTTTTGTTTCATCAAGTATGTCTTCTTACCTTATAACTCTTTTGATTTCATAAAGTTTAGCTTGTAATTTGCCATTGTTATGAGTTTAATTGCCTAATAACAAAAACTGAAAGTATGCCTGTGTTTTAATTAGCCTTATTCACAAGCACTGCATTAATGCAGGTTGGATTAAGAATGAATTGGTTAGTTTACTTAGACATTATCTAATGGTTAACTATATTAACTTTTTCCTAATCTTAATACAAGTGTTAGCTTTTTATGGAAGGCTATCATGCTCAATTAATCAAACATCTAGTTTAATTAAGTTCCTTAAATAATGTTATAGGGCACTTGTCTCGCCCTTCCGCACAAGTTGACTAATTGAACACTTGCATGATTGAGTTGTGTTGTAATTGGATATCTTGTTACCGACCAAGCAATTGGTTGAATACGAATTCCTAGGTTAGGTATTGTTAATATTTATTATCTTCCTTGTTGGGTTTTATGCCTTGAGCTCGTGGTTTGTAATATTGTAAACATTTTATTTATCAATAAAATAATTGATATTTTATTATGATTGATATAACAATGAATGTTGTTATTTTATTATGATTTTTAGAATTGCATAACTCAAATCCAAGGATTTAATGAAACTTGAATAGTATGTGATTGACATACAGGTGAATTATGTTCAAGTAATAACCTAAAAGGTCTATAGTATATGAAAAAAGTTGGGTGTCTTATCATGGCAACACCTGGATACAACTCACTTTGTAATCATTACAAACGATGTGATCTTATTTGTCACGTGGAGACATGCGAGTGGGGGTATTCTATACAAAGAGTTTGCATGAGATTGGACCGCGAAATAATTAATCTCTCTTTGTAACACCATTGACTGAAAAGATTAATATTTCACAAGATGACCATATGTAACTCAATCTCAATCCTAAGTGAGTTATATCTCCTACCTATGAGAGCTCGTCCTTTGATTTGTATGAGGAGAGTGACCCAAGTGGTTGACTCAATAAGCCTACCATTTTGGAGACCTGACTGAGTGGGGAGCTAGGGAACATAACTACACAAGATGAATTCACCATTTCCGCCTAAGTAGATGAGTAATTCCCTTTAAGTGCCGACTCTACGTCTTGAACAATGGGGCGCACCCTCTTGCTGGCCAGAGAGCGACTTGGTTTATGGTTGAACCATAAACAAATTGTTCATTAAATGACCAATATTTTGTAATTATGAACAACTCATGAATGATCGACTTGTTATAATTATATCCATGGACACAACATGTTTTACAGTGCATAAGGGTGCATTTATGGGTCTATAGCAGTTTGCCCCATAGTTAATGAATGTTGATTTATTTAATTAAAGAGTAATTAATTCAAAATGATTATGAGAATATATGTTAATTGTATATAATGCAATCAATATAATGTATATAAATACATTATCATATAAAATTTATTTTGAATGAGATTCAAAATTAAACTACATAATGTGAATGTATTAATGGGTTTGAATATAAGATTCAAATAATAGTTAACATGAATTAGATTCATATTAATATTATAGATTAAAATTTAATGTGAATGAGATTCATATTAAAAGAATAGATTATGAGAGGGATGTGCATTTGAATGTGATTCAAATACAGATTTAATTACATATAAGATAATTCATTATAATTTAATTATATTAAATTAAAAACTCTCCTACATTGCGGGGGTGGAGAGTTACACTCCCCCTCTCTCCTTAAATGCAAAAAATCTGCGTTTTACTTTGGTTGGTTGAAAGATAAGTTTTTCACTTAAAATTCTTCCCTCTTTCTCAAGTTCTCTCACATTCTCTATGACAAAAAAAAAAAAAGAACATTTACTTTCAAAAGTAAGCTCCCACGAGCTAGTTCTTGCCAAGAGAATAGCTGGAAAGATGTTTTGGAGGTGTTACCGAACATGTTGTGAGATCTGTTCATTCAGAAAGAAAGAAGGAGTTGCTGAGGAAAGAAGAAAAGTGTCCAAAGCTATTTTTCATCGTCCTCCTTAATTCATGCTTAACTTATTGCATTTTGATGTATGTTCTCTTTTTTATAATGTGAATTCTAAAATAAAATCATAGCAAAAGCAATTCCTCACTTCCGTTGGGGGATTCAATCTTTGATAGCACCTGAAATGTGCTATATTCCTCAGTTTAATCTGAGGTCGTTGTACTATTTAATGTGTTAAAAATGTTATTTTGTAGGTATAGAGCTCCTAAAAGGTAGAATCGAGCGGTAGGAAGAAAATGAGGCTAAAACGAACGAATTTGGAGTCCTAATGACGAAGTTAGGTCAAACAGAAGCTAAAAAGACTAAAATGCCCCTAAAACACCCCGCCACGATGTTAAAAACAGTATGCAACCGATTTTGACAGCATCGCGGTACTGTCGTGCAAATACAAAAACTGCACTTGGGGTAATTAGGTCATATCTTTTGATTCGGGTGGCTGTTTTGGGCAAATGACCCCCGCTTTCTTCATTTCTCTGCCCTCTACTATCTACAACATTAGTTTTTAGATTTTCTTTCATCTTCTTCCTATAATCAAGCAAAAATGATGTTGAATTTTATCTTTTCCACCAGCATGGGAAGGTAATCATAGTTTTATAGTTTAGAGGATTTTGGAGGAACCCATTATATTTTTTTGGAGTATTTTGATAATATGATTGAGATTTCTTGTCTATGAGTTTTACTCTTAATTTATTGATTATGAATGACATTTTCTTGCTATTGATTGACAACCAATGTTTGATTATGCAATTCAACGCTTTAGATTAACATAAAATATGTGACATGTAATTATAGGCTTAATCTCTAAGAAGCAAAAGGTTAGCTAGGTTTGTGATTTGTAGTCGACAATGAAGAGCATTGTTCTATCAACCTGGGGAAAACCGATTAAATATCTAATTAGGCCTTTCTAATTGAAAATTTATTCTAGCATAATCCCTATTGATTAGGATGCTTTCATCTAAATCAAACTGGCTAAATTTGATATTTTGGACCATTAGTTAGCCTTTCTAATCAATTGGCTTAGGCATAGGTAAGAAGTTAAAATCATGTTTTGATAATCGATAATCAAAATTATATTGGGTGAGTTCGTTCCTCTAAGCTAGAATGTTTCGTTTGATTGCACATTTATCCTTTACTTTCTTTGTACTTTATTTTCATGCGTATTCAAATCTCAAACCACACAACCCCACTCTATCGCTTAGTTAGCTTGAGAAACTAATATTTGTGCTTCCTTGCGGATCAACTCGATCTTGCTGCTAATACTACATTTTAGTAGCAATAGTTGTAAAGATCGGTATAATATAAATATTATTTAATTGGGTCTTTTGGGAGCGACACCTAAAAGACTTACATTACATCAATCTTTTCACTTAATTCTTGCACATTTTTCTTGCATGCTAATTTATTTCCATGCATTTACCTTCCAAGGGAAAAATTACCCCCCGGAAAGCATAATTAGAGAGAAAAAAATCAACTGGTTCCTAGAAATTCGATTCGTCCTATTAATAATATATATACTCTTTCGCTCATAGATTCTTATTATATGTGATATAATCTATCACTAATAGATTTTGGAAGCAAGATTTAAATTTTATTATGTCTAC
Source organism: Citrullus colocynthis (assembly GCA_031780015.1). Lineage (NCBI taxonomy): Eukaryota > Viridiplantae > Streptophyta > Magnoliopsida > Cucurbitales > Cucurbitaceae > Citrullus > Citrullus colocynthis. The sequence goes on along the minus strand of QLSR01001496.1, from coordinate 3,097,516 downwards.
GAATATTTTTACATGATGCTACATTCATTAATACTCTGGGTCTCATTGCTATATTTGCAATTACCTTTTTTCTACCTTTTTTCTATTTATGTGTCATCACAACTTTAATAGGCTGTCATGCATACTAATTTTTCATATATCAAATTAATGTACTGTCTAACGGCACCTACAATTTTTATCAAACTGGTATCTATTAATATTCTTTTTCTATTATGAAATTTCTTTTTGAGGTGTTAGGTTGTGTAAACCAAACTAACACAGTTACTTAGTTCGTTTTTATGGCATATTTAACACTCCCATCATTTTGGAGTTGTTAGAAAGACACACTATAAATAATTTACACTTTAGATTTTAGAAAACACATCTCCTCATTATTAATCTCATAAAAGCATTAGAATTTGAATATAAGAGAGGCACCATGGCAACTCATAAGTTTTTTGCGGTATCTGTCATTGTCTTGGTGATATTCGCCTGTTTTGTTTCATCAAGTATGCGTTCTTATCTCATAACTCTTTTGATTTCATAATGTATTGTCTTTTTTGCCAAAACAATATTTTTAACAATGTTAATCTTTGATCTTATGCAGCGGAAGGAGACATGTTCATGAGTTGTATTCGACCATGTTCTGACACTTATGATGATGATTCATGTTATAATGATTGCATCCAAAATAATAAAGGCGCTGGATTTTGTTATCTCAAGCTACCTAACATTTCTAATGAAAAAGATTGTTGTTGCAATAATTGACCGGGGAAAAAAATATATTATATTTTGGTATCTCCATAAGATTGTATAACCAAATTCTCTGAAACTCTTAAATAAAATTATACGAAATTATGTCTCTCTCTTTGTTTTTTTATTTTTGAGTACAAGTTAAGGTATGAAGATTTGAATCTCTCACCTCAAGAGACGGATTACATGTCAACTACACTTGAATTGTACTTACTTTAACTATTACGCTATCTCTTTTAATGATAATTGATAATGAATCACTGTAACATCAAAATGGTCTTGAATGGAGAAGACATCAACCCCAAAAAAAATTAAGAACTATTGTCCACGCAAAACATGATAGGAATGAAGAATTTATTGGTAGTGAAAAAGTATTATTTTCTATGTAAATAATTCAGCAATCAAATATTGGTCGAACATTTGAATTTCTAATTTAAATTAAATAATAAATTTAGCATATATTTGAAGAACTATTATTCTAGTATTTATGAGCTTTAACAATTTACACAGCGTTCCTAGAGGCGTATAAAGGTTTTCATGATGAGAGTATTTTCAAAAAAAAAAAATAAAAAATAAAAAAATATTATTGTTGTGCTTAATGAATTTAGCCCATTTTAGAGCCAAATCTGCACGTCGGGAACATATATAGCTTAAATATATATAAACTACACCTCACCTAATTCTTCTAGAGAACAATTTATCGATCTTACAATATTTAAGTGTTAAGAAAATCGGTAAAATATTAAGCAGGTGACTATCATAACCAATCCATAATGGTTTTATAGGTATAAATGTTAAATATATGTAATTTGAATGTCTAGATTTTAAATGTCTGAATAATTAATGTTTGTGTGCTTAAATAGGCATGATAATTAATATTTTGAAGTTAAATATTTATGTTCAAATTAATGTTGCATATAGAAACCAAAATTAAATAATTACCTAATTAAATGCAGGGACGTCATCAATTAAATTTAGCATTATTTAATTTATTGTTATATTCATTAATTATTTAATATTTTTAAAAACAATTAAATTAATATAAATTAATTAGAATATTGATCATTAATAATATTAATCTATATTAAATAGCTAATATAATATAAAATAATGAACAATTGATGTTAATTTATTAATAGAAAATTATTTTAAATGACAAAACTGTTGAAAATATTTACAAATAATAGCAATATATCACGGGCTTTTTGCGATAGTTTATCGTAGTTTATCGCAAATAGACAATGAATAATTAATTAGGCATAATTAATTAGGCTATATTTTTAACGTTCATCTCCCAAACATAAAAATGCAAGGTATTAAAAAAAACCATGTCATATGGGTTTTCATATTTTCTGGATAATAATATCCTGAGTTTTAAAAAGTGAAAGTCTGTGAAATAAACAAGAATATTAAATGTTTATCTGAAATCCCATAAAAAAACTTGTGAAACAAATAGACCCTTAAGAGACACTAGCTCTCGCAAATCTACTATAAGTGCCCATATCCTTATTCATAGCCAATTCTCTTAGCCTAACTAGCTTGTTTTGAAAGCCAACTTAATTGAAAATGTCGAGCGAGAGCCCCCATTATTAATTAAGACTAAATGCCCTAAACAAACTAATTTTCGTCCTATTGGACATAATAGAGTTTCATGCCAGACTTAAAAATTTGCATTATACATAAGAGGTACTACGCGACAATTGATTATATAGATAGCCTAAGTTAATTTATGTACTATGCGACAATTGATTGTATAGATAGCCTAAGTTAATTAACTGATTTCTCTCTATTTCTAAAACCTAAAGAAATAAATAAAATTTTCTAGAAGAGGTGCCTTAGGCCCTACAAATTAGAAAAGTTAGCCAATCATGGGTTTCGGACGGAGCCATATAAACTCTGTTTCCACCATGGAATCTCTCCATAAGCTCATGACTTTCATTCTCATGATCCCCTAGCTTCAAAATTCTCTGAAACCTATTGTGTCTCCCTCTCTCGAAGGGAAAAAATTCAAAGAATTGATCTCTTTAAAAACCTAGACAAATGAATGAGCAATAAACATTTGGATGATAGCGTCGCTATATTACTCGATGTTGGCCCCAACGCCCTACAACGTCATAGCAACGTTAGTGAGACTTCAACTTCGGAGCTTCATAATGCTCTCCATCATGACACTTGCTCTTGGGTCTAGAGTATTGAGCAACGCTTCCTTCAAGCCTTTTTCGCTCTCTTCATGCCTTAGGCCAAAATTCACCATCCTAAGGCTCTTTTGATTATTCTTTCAAAATTTTCAAATTTTGTTTGAATGCTCGGTCCCTATAAAAATAACAAAGAAAAGCATTAGAGCATACATTTATCGAACATAAACTCGCTAGTTTTATAAGTCCTAGAATAACACTTTTGGGTGATGTCATCAACATATCCAATGGTTTAGGTGTTGTAATTTATTTGATTTTCAGTAGATGTTTATGTTAGGTATTTGTGAAATTAAATACATGTTTGATCTTCATTTTATAGAATGTTATTTGTGGGGAGCAAAATTTTGCCTTGACATTTTCCATATGATCCAACAGATTTAGTTTTGATTTTAAACTAACACGTTTTGATTCAAATAAATTTATTTTATTTATCTTACATCAGCTTTTGGTTGATATTAGTTTTTAAATTTTCGTTGGTTGTGATTATATTATATTCTTTAATTTTTTTAAATAAAAGAAAATTGTAACGTGGGTATTTTTGTAGATGATTTAATTCCTTGCGGGATTTCTGATTTCCCGAAGAATCCTTTAAATGGGTAGAGAACTATTAAAAATACATAAATAAATAAATAAATAAAACCTTAACGGAAAATTTGGTAAGAATCGAGACTTTACGGGATTTTCTGTAAATTTTTGTTGTTGTTATTATTATTATTTTTAGATTTCTACTAACAACTTTTGTGAATTATACTCCTCCTATATATTTAAAGTTAAAAAGATTTTATTAAAAAAATTAAATATAGTTTTTATATTTGTTTAAAAAATACAATTTAAATTTGAGGTTACTTGAGATCTTACTAGGAAATCTCCACATTTTCCAGTATTTTTTCTTTTTTAGCCCATTCCATTTTTTTAAAACTTTAAACCAATTTTAATTTTTTAACTTAAATTGAAGTTGTAGTTGAAATAAACCAATCCAATTTTCGTAGGCTTTAGTTTAGTTTTTTTATAACCAATTCTAATTCTAATTAAATTTACATAAAATTTTCCATTTTCCAATTCTTACAAAAAATTTCAAGTAGAATATAGGAAAATTCAGATGAAACTTTCTTCTCAATTTTTTCCTTTAAAAATAACAACAAAATCTACCATTTGAAACTTTGCAAAAACATGGAAACAAACAAATTATAATACTGAGTTTAAATTTTAAAACTAAAGTTGTTATAATACTGAAGTTTAAATTTTAAAACTAAAGTTGAGTATAAAAAGTTGTATTAGGTAAAAATGAAATTGGAGGCACTTGGTCGAAGGACAAAATGATATTTTTATTATGTGGGGTCTTCCACTTAAAATCCGAAAAAGTAAAAAATAGGTTAAGAAAAGAAGTTTTTGAAAAAAAGATTAGTTTTGTTCACCCAGATATTTTTAGGTTAAAAATAACAGTTTCTCAAAATATTCTATATTATCAAAATGAAGTTTTAAACATTTAAAAACATAGATTAAAATTTGTCAGGGTAATAGAGGTAAAAGTTTATAGTAAAAACTAAAAAGGAAGATTCCACTTGGTAAAAACAAAAAAAACAGGATCAAACAATTTTAGCTTATTTATTTGTTTATATATATATATATATATATATATATATATATATATATATATTTATTTATTTATTTATTTATTTTTTTAAAATAATTGAATTTTTAGCCAATTTTTCTTAAAAATAAATTAATTTTTTTTTAATTTTTATAATTTGATTTGGTTTTTAAAAATATTAAAAAATAATAATAATAAATAACTAAACAAAAATAATTTGGAGTGGAAAGATTGTTTACAGTTTTAATTTTTAAAAATTAAATTGTTTCTAATTGCTTATAGATTTAAATATTAACCAAATGGTTAATATTTCGTTAATGAACAAACCAAATTGATGAAAAGAAAATGATGACGTTGTAAACTTGCACTTCATGTTTCTTTTCTAAGAAAAACATATATTATAGTACAATTAAAGGGGGAACCATTCCTAACGAGGAAAAAAAAAAAAAAAATCCAATATAACTCACATGTCACCAACAATTATCTAGAAGGCAAGTGAGAACAATGTTTTTTAAGAAAATAAAAGTCAAGATAAAAAAATCAAGAAGATGCCAAAGAATTGTCAAAGGAATTATAAAAAAGTCATATCAAAATAAAGTTGGAAAATAGAAAGAGTCAGAAAATGGGACAAATTTGATAAAGAAAAAACATTGTAAATGAGAACACTATTTACAATTTAAAAATCGTGGAAAAAAAATGCTGGCCCAACACAAATAATATGTTGCAAATTCATAAGATCAACCAAGAAACAGGAGAAATACATGAGCCTAAGTTTTAGGAATTTTGCGACGTCAATTGAATTATTGATATAACCAACATGAAGTATATCGGTCATAATAATATGTTTCATATTTGGTATATCAATAACATCATTTTTATACTTCTTTTTAGCTTATTGATATACTTTCATGCATACTATTCTTAATACTCTTTAGATATTTTGGCCAAATATTAACTGATAACTTAATTTGAATTTTAGCTCAGAAAATTAAATTTTAGATTAGACCCTAGGTTGCATGGCTAGTAGAATTCATTTGCGCTAGAGTGATGTTGTTCGATTAGAGGTCATTAAAAGGAGTTTCTTGATGTCTTAATAATTTGTAAGAAATCATTACAAGAAAAAGAGACTCTCCCGATACCATAAACCACTGTTGGGAGTTCAATAGTGGGAGAAATTCTATCTCCCGACGTTGTAACATAGACGTTGGGAGAAATACTAACTCCCAACATCATATAGAACTCGTTGGTAGATACGGTTAATCTCCTAACGCCGTATTATCAAGTATCTCCCAACAACAGTATAATATCGTTGGGAGATAAACTAACTCCCACTGGGAAATAGGGTTAAAAACCCTAAATCTGATATCCATTTCATATCTAGAAATTAAACTAACTCCCAACAACAGTATAATGTCTTTCGGCTGTTGGTTGAGAAGCACCCCACGATTTCTTTTTGTTGTCTTTTGACAGCTGGTTGAGAATTTGCCAATTGCTTCAAATTTGAAGCTCTCAACACAAAGGTCTCTTTCTTTTTCTTCTTGCTTTTTATACTATTTTTCCTTTTACTCATTTTGGCATTGCTAAGAATATTTGATTTCAGTTTGATGATAAGAATGTTTGGTTTCAGTTTGGCATTGCTCATTTTAGCATTTTGCATTTTGGTATTTTGGCATTTGGGAAAATTTCAGTTTGTTGAGTTTGAACTTCCATATTGTTTGTTTTGAATATGAATTTGGTTTATTGCATGAGGTTGTTAATACATATTTTGTTTGTTGAATTTTAACTTGCATATTGCTTGATTTGTTTATGGATTTGGTTGGAAATGAAGTCTTTCCATGTGAACTTTGGTTGGAAATGATTTGTTTATGGGTTTTCATATTGCTTGATTTGTCAATACATATTGAAATGAAGTCTTTCCATGAGAACTTTGGTCGGAAACAAGTTTTATAGTTTATTGATAAAATATGATTATATTGCGAATTCGAATTACCCTTTACCCATTAGCCTCATATACGTGATTACTCAAAAGCATCAATAAATACCCAAAAAGATTTCCCATTTTTATACTTGCTTCCATAAGCATCCATAAGCCTCTAATAATTCTTAACAACTTTTAACATGAGCCTATTGAATTAATTTAGTTTATACTTTTAAGCCAAGTGTCAATGACTTATAAAAAAAACTCAAACAAATTATAAGAAAATTGGTTCGTTGCTAAGTGTAAATGACCTTTTTTTTTTAACAATTGACTATAAATTGTCTCCTACTTGTATGCCATAAGTTAATCATAACTCTTTATTTGAATAATACATGTTATAATTTGTTTTGGATTATAAGTTGGTTAGAAAAAAAAAGTTTATTTTTAAGGATGAATAAAGAAATGGATCAAACTTCGAAATAAGTTATCAACCGAATATAGAGGAGTATTCCAATTCTTAGATGTGGCAAAGTTTCATGTTAATGATTCTGGATGAACAAGATTCCCATGCAAGAATTGTATGAATGCAATGTAGGAGTCCTTAGATGGTGTGGAACAACATCTATTAACATATGGAATATCTCCCTACTGTGAATGAGTATATCACGGAGAGCCAATCAACTTACCTAGAGGTTTTGAGAGCCATACAACTCATTCAATACACAATGATGAAGCAAATAGTATAGAGCTAGTGCAATGTTGTTGAAGAAAATGCAATGTTGAATCTTATAAACGATCTACAAATTTCAATGGAAAACGAAGATGCAGATGAAGAAGACATTGAGAATGATCAAATGCCCTCTAATAGTCAAGAAAGAGATACCACAAACTTACTTGAGGATTTATTGACTGAAACACTTAATGAATTATACTTTGGTTGTTCACAATTTTGATCCGCTCAACTTTTTGGTGAAGTTGATTCATATTAAAGTTCTCAACGGCTGGGTAACAAATCGTTTGACATGTTGCTAAAATTGTTAAAAGCATGGTTTCCAATTGGCACCTCTATACCTACTTCCTTTTATGAAGCTACGATTGTGTATTGTATTGGAAAGAATTTGTCGATTGGCAAGAATGCCTAGTTTGTGGTGAGTCTCGTTATAAAGCTAATGATGGCAAAGGTAAATGAATCTCACATAAAGGTTTTACATCATTTTCCATTGATACTAAGGTTAAAGCGATTGTTTGCATCGAAAAGAATGTGCTTGTGACATGAGCTGACATAAAGATAAATGAATTCAAACAGAAGGATGTGTTAGGACATCCAACTGATGCAAAAGGGTGGAAACATTTTGATAGTGAATTTCCTCATTTAGTTGTAGACCCCTGAAATGTTCCTTTAGGATTAGCTTCAAGTGGGTTTAATCCATTTGAGAATATGAATACTTAATACAGTATGTGGCATGTGAGGCTAATCCCTTATAATTTGCCACCTTGGAAATGCATGAAGGAGACAAATTTTTTTATGTCTTTGCTACTCACACCTAGTTCAAAATCCTCTTGAAAAGAAATTGATGTTTACTTGTAGCCGTTGATTGAAGAGTTGAAAGAATTATGGAACATTGGTATGCAGACTTATGATTGTGTTCTTGGTGAGTTCTTTCATCTACACGCAATCTTATTTATCTGGATAGTGTACAAAAGGTTATCAAGCATATATTATTTGCAAAAAAAGATAAATCATCATCTGGGATAAGAGGAAAAGTCTCGTTCATGGGACATTGATTATCTTACAGACAATCATAATTGGCAAAGAAATAGGCAACATGATGAACAGGTTGAACATAGACCAATTGTAATTAAGGGAGAAGAGAACTTACAACAACTAAATATGTGGGAATTTCCTATGCTTAATTAGCAAACATCCATCATAAGAAGAGAAAATAAAGTATAAATTGGACTAAGAATTGTATTTTTTTCCATCTTCCACGTTGGTCAAGATTGTTGTTACAAAGTAAATTAGATGTAATACATATTAAAAAAGAAATAGTTGCGACAACTTGGTAGACATTATTAAGTATTGAGGAAATACAAAGGGATTAACAAAGCTTGAGAGAAGATGTTAAATATATTTATACTCTTTGGCATATAAATTGTTGCATGTTCATTATCTTACTGTTTAATCAAGAACGTAAAATATGCATGAGGTTAGTTTCTAAGGCTTTCCTCTATTATAGATGTTGATGATAATATATTCCTTTCAATTGGTAAATTGAAAAATCGTACAGAATGCAGCATGACATGGCATCTTCCTTGTTGATGATAAAATCTTGCCAAGAATATTCGTCTAACCTTCACGTGTTGTAGGGATGGGGAGATTGAATGAAAAGTCATATCAAGTACCGCTAAGCTAAGCTCGCTTTTGTAATATATTTGATATATTAAATGAGAAAAAAAATATTTATTGTATTGGATACACTAAATATCAAATAAAATTATTAATATATTAAGATACATTAAATAAAATTATATATATATTAAATAAAATTATATATATATATATATATATATATATAATTTGAATGAGATTGAAATGAGAAAATACATGTCAGGAGAATTTGATAATTGAATACAATTCAATAATTATATTGAAAAAATGTTATTATTTTAATATTAGATATTAATATTTTAAATTTAGCAAATTTGCCTAGGTCATTATAAATAGAATCTTAGTGATTTTGCTATAAAATAGATAATTGTTCATTTCTGCAGGTAACTATTCTCTCCAGAATTATCCCATCCCCTTTTTCTTTTATTTTTTTTTTAAAAAAGGCTCGTGCAAGCATCGATCATTTATCAAAGTCATAACAAGGAAGATTAGACCTAGTGATAAGAAATTGAAAATTTGACCTTATGAAATTGGACCACAATAAGATAAAGGTCAACCAACACGTTCTCCATATTTATTTCGAGTTATTTATTTGTTTAGCTTTTTTATTGTAGGTTAATATTTTAAATAAAATCAACGTAATGCAATGCTTATGATGGAAACGAATAGTTTCATTCACTTCACGCTTACTATTGCACATGTAAGCTCTTCTTTAAACAACATCCTGACAACTCCTGACAACTCCATATAATTTGTGAGAGATGCATAAACCACTACATTGCAGCCCCATGTAAGGTCTTCTTTGTATCACTTTCCTTTCTCCAAAAGGAATTTTCCAGTTTGATCGATAGAAACGTTCAAAAGCTAGACCAATTGTCAAATGAAGTTAAGCATACGTTTGAGAGTGATTTTGAATTACATAAAATCACTTTTGCTATATTTTAAATCACAGTAAAATGTATCTTTATTCATTTAAAATATGAATATAGTGTTTGATTTTACACATTTAAATGTGATTTTTATACAATCAAAATAGATTTTAAATTATTAAAACTGCGTTTTGAAGTAATTTTGAACATATCAAAGGTGATTTTAACAATTTCAAAATCATATGTTCTAGAAGACATTGTTAAAAACAATTAACTTTGACAAATAAAAAAGATAAAAGTGGAAGAATCCCACACACTAACTTTGAGTTCCTATACAAGAAAATATAGCCAATTGGTAAAGTAATCAAAATGGGAGTGGAAATGTGATTAAATTAAGGTGCACATGCATTTGGAATCCTTTGACTCAAATTCTCATTTCTATTATTTTCTTGCATTATGAAAGACTCCATATATATAATTACAACAACTCCAACTTGATTGAAAGAAGCAACTAGATGATACTCAGTCATCATCTTCAATTGAAGTGATCATTTTATTTGGTTGGGTTGGGTGTATAGAAAATGACATATTTTAGTTTAGTTTTGAAATTGTTTATAAATGGAAAGAAAATTTTTTTTTTTTTTTTTTTTTTTTTTTTTTGAGAATATGTCCTTTTTCCTCCTTTTGGTAGAAAGGTGAAGATGATGGGGTAGAAGTGCTTGTACCAATTTCAAGTTTCACTTAACTGTACATGTTTTGGGAATATATTATATACTTTCATAATATCATGAAGGATTGATATATATTGAAACACATAACATCAATGTTATTATTTATATAGTCTTTCATACTTGATAAATGAATAATATATAAATTATAACAAACTTAATTTTAAGTAATTTTTTTTTAATATAATTGGAGATTAGGGGAATTCAAACCACATATTTCGTGATTACTAACACACTCGTATGTGCTAATTGAGTTATGATCGAATTGACAATAACTTTATTATGTTGAGAACTATTTCGTTTGATTTATTATAGTTTTAAAGACATGTATAGAATATAGTCAAACATTTTTGTGAGCTTTGATTATTTGAAACACTATGAATTATATAGGGCTCAAATTTGAAAATAAATATAAATTCAAATTATCATTGCATGATGGAGATTAAGTCAAGACAAGAATTTTTTTTTTCTTCATAGATACTTAATATAAGAAATATATTCTGATGGAGATCAGTTTGGTTGCCAACTAATATATGAAAATGGTATGCGAATATATGCCCGAAAAGGACATTTTGACTCAGTTTCAAAAAATGCAACCATATAATGTAAAAATGTACATAGAATATTATTATTTATAATTTGGAGATAGGGTAAATTTAATTATCAATTAAAGCGAAGAAGGAATAGCTTAAAGATATGTTAATCATTAATATTTTAAGAAAATTGTATAAATAAAAAGAAAAGAAAAGAAAGGTGCGAAAAAGTTATGTGGGAACTGGGAACCCATTTTTTGTGGCATTCACGAGAGAAGAATATATTAGTTCTTGACTTGGAGAATCTAACCCTATAAAACATATACCATATATAATATATATATATCTCTTATGATCATCTTTTGGTGTGAAGTTCATACGGATTCTAATGCTCTCGTTCTCTTTAACATGGAAGGAATATAATTTTTTTTTTCTTTCTAAAATATAATTTTTACATAACTTTTTTCTCAACGAATAGCATTCCGTGGTCATTTCTTACTTTCTTTCTCAATTTTGCCACAACCCAATGCTCTATAACTACCTTTTTTTTAGTTCTCAACAATTTATGAAGGTGACCGAGAGTATATGCCTAAATCAGGTTGGTCTATATGACTACATTTTAATAAAATTTTGGGACAAGATGGATTTTGACTCTGAACTTGTCAAGTTATATCAACTTAGAGTAATAATCTAAACTTTTAGTTTAATCAATTTTGACCATAAACTTATAGAAGTATCATTGCAATTATAATTCTCTAATACATTCTCGCTTCAAGGATCGTATGCGCTTAAAGAACCGTAAAACATAGCTATGGTATGAAATTGATTAAAAAATTAGAGAAAAAAATAACACTAGAGCTTTTTTTTCTTTTGGTTGAAATTTATGAAATTTAAAATATTGTTCAAATGTTGATTTGTACCTAGGGCAAACTTATTTTTGTGCAAAATTTCAATTTATTTTATTTAAATCAATGAATTTATGAAGATTTGTTCATTGTTTTTTCTTTTTGTTAAAACTAGTAGGTAAATTAGTAAAAATTGAACCCAAGGTTAAAATTGCAACACTTATATAAGTTTAGGTCAAAATTGATGAAATTAAAAGTTTACAGTCCAAATTGTTACAACCTGACAAGTCCAAGGTCAAAATTGATCATTCACCCCCTAATATTTTAGGGGGTGTTTGGGGCATTGAGTTGATTATTATAATTAGTAGTTATTACAGTATGTGGGTTATAATTGTCTGTAAGTTATAATAATCTGTGTTAGTGGGACAAACTATTTTAGTTTGGATTATAATAGTATGTGTTTGGAGTACATACTATTTGAATCTTGGTAGAAAATAGTAAACAATGTAACAAAAAACAAAAGAAATGGTGAGCAGGAAATAATAAACAATGTAACAAATAGTAAACATTGTAACAAAAAAAAATAATTTGAAATAGTAATATTGTAGTTAATTTTAGATTATAATGGTCAGAAACACCAACTATTATAGTTGGAGTCCAAAACATGGAATGGGTTACAATAGCACACTCTACTCACTTTAATTTCAAACACGCTGATATATATTAGGTTATGTGTTTGTTCTAATCATATATTATATACATTAGTTTAACATATTATTTCTAGATAATCTGATATGAAGATCAATAATAGTAAGATGCATGGAAATGGAATGGAAGAATTAGGATTGAATAAAGTTGATATTGGAGAATGAGAGGTTAGGGGTTAGGGTTATAAGAGTAAGTAATTTGAAATTGTGAAGAAACAAGTAGCAAGTTTAAGAAGTTAAGTTGGAAAAGGGCACCAAATCCTTGAACTTTTTTTTTTGTGTATATATTCCCTATCCACATGCCACCACCTTACTGTTTGGGAATTCCTTGCTTTTCAACTCTAAAGCCAAAAAAATTCTTAGATTCCTCCAAACTTAACTCCATATGTACATATATTCTCTAACTATACAACATATTTAAAATATAATATATAAACATATGAAAATACTTAATTCATTAAAATTTCATTTCTCTGATCAATTTTTCACCACCCCATTAGTTTAGTTAAGTATTGGTGATAGATAGGCATATTTAGCTACAAAGATTGCGTTTAATTCCCGAGGGATCAGAACCTTATTCATAAGGATATTGGATTATCATATCATTTAAAATTAAAATATATAATTATGAATAATGAAGATGAAAAAAAAAAAAAAAAAAAAAAAAGATGTCAAGGGATTTTTCTTAAAAAATAATGAGTGCATGTATGTATAGATCCATACATAAAATTAAATTGAAAAATAAATCTACGAATCTGGAAAGCCGGCCAAGCAAGCCACGAGTTCTGGATTGTATTTATAAAATTAAAAATATAAATATCAATAAATAGAAAAGAAAAAAGAAAAAAGAAAAAGATTTCATTGGTTGGAGGTCCCACTTGTGCCTTGTTGCATTTGCTGCCTTTGGATTCGACGGGGCCGGCTGCCTATTTTTGTTCCTATTTTCAACTATTTGGTGAACATTTTTTTTCCTCTTTTTTTCTTCTTCTTCTTGCTGATTTTAATTTAATTAATTTATTTATTGTTAATTTGTTGTTATTATTTTATATATATATATATTTAATAATATTTCTTCTTTATGAGCTGAATAAGTACCAAACTTACTGAAGCAGACAAAACAGAACCGATTCGTTTATTCCATATTCCTTACTTTCTTTCCATCTCTCTCTCCTATGTATCTAATCTTACACTCCCAGTTTTGGGTGCTTTTGGTCTTCTTGGGAATCTTCTTCTAAATTCTTGGACGATGGTCTTCTGATCTTCACTTTCATTGCTTCACGTTCCAATGGCGCTCCCACCTCCAAACTCTGAGGGGGCTCCGTGCTTCTTCTTATATTTATCTTAATCTATTAGCTTAAGCTTTTGTCATATTCTACTTGGAGGTTCTGTTCAAACCAATACAATACAATATAGTGTATATCCTTTTTTATTCATACAATATCTTACCTTGTTGCATTTACGAGCCCTAAGGTCTCATTTGGTAACTATTTTATTTTTTTTCTTTAAATTAAGTCTGTTATACCTCTAAATTTCTTGATTTGCTATCTACTTTTTACCAATGTTTTTAAAAACCATGTCAAATTTTGAAATTTTTTAAAAATGATAAATTTGACTAAGAATTTAACTCTGGTAATTAAGAAAGATACAAATTATTGCAAAAAAATTGAAAGGAAATATGTTTAATTTTAAAAAACGAAATGATTATCAAACCAAATCTATATTAGCTCATAAGTTTTTGAATAATAAATTTAAAAACTTCTTAGCCCATTAACTTAAAAACTCTTAGGTCGTAGTCATTTAATATAGTTACGTAAAAAGTAATAGATCAATGATTTAATAGCAAGAGAACAAAGAAAGGAAATGAAATATCTAATCTAAAGATTCATGGTACAAAATTTATGTCAGTTAAACTATACACATGTTGACACACCTTAAATAGTTCTAAATGTTAAAAAATTATATAGAAAATAGGATTATTTTAACGTCTATCAGTTTATAACTTGTCCATTTTGTATTTATGCAAGAAGTTTGGAATTAAAATTTTGTCTTAAAAATTGTTAACAACTTCATAATCTAATACCTATAATTAAGATTTTGAGTTTAGCCATAGAAGAGAAGTCTAATAAATTTATATCAAATGATACCTTACTTAAACTTTTGAATTCAACATTGATATAATTCACTTTGCATTGGTTATACGTGTCCAATGCTTGTAGTGATTAATAATAAATATAATGAATAAAATTGAAAGTCGATATGGATGAATGTTTGTTCTTTTTTTCTTTTCTTTTTTT